>CM032232.1:9750000-9830000 GCA_019009955.1 Riptortus pedestris
ACAAAGGTAGTCGAATATATAAAAACATTTAACAAAACAAATTTTATTGCTTTCATTCATATATAATTTCTACGTTTTTCACTTCTCAAGAAGACTATTTAGGAGTATGCACACATAGGCTCTCCTGAGTGTAAAGTATTATTAGTCACTTCTTTAGAACATTTATTCCTGATTTCTACGTTTTTCACTTCTCAAGAAGAAAATTCAGGAGTTTACACCTGAGGCTCTCTTGAGTGTAAAGTTAATTTCTTTCTTTTATTAAACTTATTGTTTATTCTGAAAATGAGGATGTTGGCAAATATATTAAGGAGTTAACATTTTTTATACTATGAACTCATATTGTTCAGTCGTCTTTGAATTGAATTTCCCGCGCTCGCTTAGTTCACAAACCCGCCACACATATGGAGATCACGTAGGCAGTGGCCAGGAGAGGAAACTGCAGCTCTAGCCTACAGGATAAAGAGTCCGCTTGATCTGAGCGGTCATTACATCAGTGCAGTTGGTTCCCTTGCCCGAGTGAGACAGGACGGGTAGTTGGCTCCGCAAAAGAAAGAATAGTATTCACCGCCCGCAACTTTTGTGTCAGAAAAGGATCGCCGCATCTAAAGAAAGGTTCTCCGCAACCAGTATTCACCAGCTAAAAGACAGAATCTCATTGGGAACAGGAAGTAAAAGTAACTCAGGAAGAAAAATCCACTTCATAAAAGGTATATGTTTCCCGCAGGTACCTATTTCTTTATTATAATGCTATCATTATCTACGAAAACTATTAAATGAGTACTCATAATATAGAACCGATCGATCATTATATTGTACATATATTATTGGCTTGCCGCTAAAGTATTTTATAAAGTTAAATTTCCTATGTTTCTTTTTTCAAACTCTATATCAATAAATGTTAATGTTTGGTTCAATTAGACATAAGGTTAGTTTCTAAATCAGCATTCTTTAAGGTTTGAGTTGAATAAAATTAGCTGCCTACTATAAAGTGTATTATATGTCACTTATTCAATATATACTTGATTCTTTGGAGAACTCAAATAGTGACTTGTTTTATTTCCCCTCATCTTTCCACAAGAATAGTAAATATTTCAGTCTAATGCTTTCTTATGAGGAAATTATCTCTTTAATACTTTTATTTCAGTCTAATGCTCTCTTATTCTCGCCTTTAAAAAGCTTCCCGCCCCGACATTTTGGTGCCGAAATAGCTTTATTATTATTACCGCAAAAGCTAACCGCACGCCCTTACACATATATTCTAGAAACAATATTGCTCCAAGAATGATGTCAACATTTACTGTGATATCAGTAGCTTATAATAAAGTTTTGCCTTACTTTGGGTTCCTAGTTACTGAAACTGAAATAGATGAAAAGTAAAGGAAAAATAAGGAATGTAGTCCATCGTTCTTTCAGTTTAGTATGTAAAATTGTAGCACATGGAGAAACCGGAGTCAGCTGTTTATAAATTCATTAAGTTTTACTACATTAACTAATTAATGATGTTCACCTATATGCGAAACGTGTTTGAATCACATATTCTCTTGTTTTAAAATACATTCTTAATGGAAAGGGCAAGCTAAATTTTCATAGTTCTAAATTACAAACGGATATTTTAGAAAAAAATATATATCAAGCAATTGTTTATCAATTTTGACCTCATCAGTTTTATTAATTATTTGTTAAAATTATAAAAACATCAGTTTTAAATCTTATAAACTTCACATATTTTAGTCGTATCTGCGTATTATACTAATGCATGTCTAAGATTCCTCTCACATTAGGACTGTAGTTGGAATTACAATTATCAGGGTTATTTATGTAAAAGTAATTTCTGTCTAAATGTAAATATTTCGGAATGCAATGACTTTAAGAAGATTCCCATTAAGAGAAATCAGCTATTGAGGTTGTACTCATGACGGAATTTTCGAAATTTTTCTTCAAATGTCCATCGATCCTACCTAGTACATGAAGAAAATGAGGTCCGTTCAAAACTGCATATACACATATATATAAATATATATATATATATATATATATATATATATATAAATATTTGTCTGTTTGTCTAGCGGTCGCAATTTTTAATTAATCGTTACCAAACTCGATATTTAGTCGTTTTATGTAAAAAGAAAGATCAACTTCGTTAATGGCTGAAATCGGACCAGTGGGAGGGGGGAGGGGTTTAGAGGGGAGGAGTTTCTAAAATTTGAAATATTTCCATTACTATACTTCGGATCAAAAAATTGTATAGAATCAATCTTATTGCAAATTAAATGTACTATAAATATTGTTATATACATTTATTCTCTATCTTGAATATTAACCGAGATATTTGCATTTTTATTGCTTCTGGGCAGCTAACGGACGAGTGACTTTCCCACCAAAAGCTAGTTTGGCCGTTTCCTAACTGTTCGGCTCTCGTATGGAGATTTTCCTATTGTATAACACGTGGAAAATCTGCTTAGTTTACGCAGCCCCTGCGTGACGGGCTTTTTATTGCTGTGTTATGAATATTCTATAGGATATCTCCATTTTGCAATCAGATTAACCAGCATTCTAAGAGGAACATTTCCTATATTCTTATACTTGACTCCTCAATTGTGCTTCAAAGGTTGTTAATATGGTGAATTTATTCAGCTAAAGCCAGCAATTAAATTTGCGAATGATAAAACTATAATATCCAAGATCCAATTATTTATATTTTTTGGGGGATTTTTGGCATTTTTTTTCGGCTCCAATATATTAGTTTAGAAAGACAAGCCCAATAATTATTGAATGTAAGAATATGCTTTACAATCTATAAAAATTCATTTTTTTAAAATATGGCTGATTCCAATGGGATTTCGTACGGGAACCTTTTATTTGTAGGTGTATGTTATGATGATTAAAGTGGAACGACCCCCTTGGCCTCAGTGCATCGGCAGGGTTTAGCCTGGTAGCAAGTCTATAGGATCGCCCTACGCTCTGACGGTAATTTTGTTTATAATATTATTTTAATGTTTAACCCTCCGTTAGGCGCGGGTCATTTCCAAACGACTCTAGGCGCGGGTCACCTGTGAGGTGACGATGGAGAAATATGTTGGTAAAACTGCTTCTTAGGGCTAAAATAGAGTTAAAAAAATATAAATACTTATCTGAACAAATAGTAGACCTATTTTATTTTAAAACTTAGCAAAGTAACACATGAATATATCTTACAACTATCAAAAATATTAATTCATTTCAGGTAATATGAAGCAATTTATGAACTATGAATTCGTTAGGTACTACTTACTTAGCTACTAGAAAACATATATAAATAAAATGCAATAAGAATAGTTGAGAACTACTTATTCATTTGATTACTGCGGGAATAGCAAACAAGAAAACATTTATGATAAAAAAGGAAATTAAAATGTTATACGTCGAATCTTTTAGTGCTTTCAAGTTCAACTCAGGTGAGTTTCTTGCCCAACATGTTTTACATAAAGTCTTCTAAATTCATTCTCGCTTCTCTGTATGTGGCAGCTAAGTAAAGAAGGCCTATATAGGCTTTTATTTCTGTGAAGTCCGTCACTTTGGCATCCCTCTGCCTAGAAAATTCTGGCTCAACGATTTTTATAAATTCGTTTGTTCAATGCACAATACTACTAATAATCGTCTTATCAAAGAGCAAGAACCAGCAGTCAAGTTCATTAGTAACCTCCTTTGCCGCGCCCTTTCACTCCTGGAAGGTGTGTCAATACATTTTGTTTTCCTATTGTACGCAAAGGAAAAGGGGTTTTCCTCCACTCATAACGGTCAACAATCTTTCTGTTCACACTTCTCAATGCAACATATTTTTCGTGTGACTGCTCATCCTCCCCATCGCTTTCAGATTCCACGTCACTTTGTTCAGTCTCTGAGTCTATACCTAGTTCTTCCAAGCCGTCTTCAAATTCCGAATCTGTGTCGTTCTGTATGTTATCGTCTTCTTCTAAAGGATCCATTAATGGGTGGTGGAGCCTAGTAATATCATTTTGATCACACAAGTCAAAAAATACGTATTTCCTGGTCCATTTTTTCTGAACAATATTTTAAAAATGCATTGTTAGTCGCGGTCACCTCAGAGGTGAATTCCCTATTTTGTAGGTATTTTTAACTATTCAAAAACAATCAAGGAACTACAAACTTCAAATGATTAATATGTCTAAAGTAAATAGATTAAATATAGAAATAAAAGAAATTGAAAAACTTACAACTTTGGTCGCGGTGCACCTGTGGGGTGATTTATTTAACACAAGGAACGCACTGTGTACAAACTTCGAAGGTCAAACCTATACTGTTTTGAGGAAGGGAAGCTAGAAGCATTGCTGGAGGCGGAAGTCGTTAGGTTTATTCAAACGGAAGCTATTAGAAAAACACCTCAAAGATGCACCTGTCAGGACGCCGCGACTAACGGAGGGTTAATTAGTAATTATTAATTTGTTATATTTTAATTGTAATTGTGTTTTTGAATATTGGTGTTATTATTGCAAAATTTTATAATGTTATAGACTTAGTTTGTTATATGACCAACTATGTATAACATTTTTAAGAACTGATTTTTAGACTCCTTAATTATGGTGTTACATTGTTTTGTAGCTCTGAGGATGGGGATTTAGTCCCCAAAGCGCTCAGCGTTTATAAGAAATAAAATTGTGAGAAGCCATAAAAAAAATTTGTGATTAACTATTATTAAAGTGCCCAAGTCTCTCAAATTATCCTAATAAAACTGTGATTTTTTTTTTTTCATACATACATGTTAAGATGAGTTATAGTTAATTATTATTGTTTTATATATATATATATATATATATATATATATATTTTATATTTATTTAAGAAAGGACGGTAGTTTATTTACCATACGTCCCTTTGATCCATTTGTACATAACATGTTCGAAGTAAAAACAATTGTTTTTAGTACAATGAATAAATTATTTATTAGATAAAACTATTTACAATAGTAAAACAACAAACATAATTTTCAATGATGAATTAAGTAATTAATCTAACAGTAATGGAGTTTCAAACTCATACATTATTCATACAGTTTTACACTTGTTCAGCATATTTTCTTAATTGCGTATTGCATTTATAAATTAGAAGTTTTTCATCAACAGAACAATTGTCTTATGGGCGTTTTAATTCCGTTTTAAATTCATTTCTTTTGGTCCATTAGTAGTCTGCAGTCATAGAGCAAGTATATATAAGACAGTTCAGTAGTAAAGTCGCAGTAACAATTCTGTTGACAAGTTAAGCCAAAACGATTAAAGTAGGAGATTGTTGTTCCGTGTCCAATTAATAAGTTTGTCAAGTAATGGTCTGTTAATGTAAATTTTTATCCTAAATACTCTTTAATGTCTTGAATAAATCATTTTAGGTGTTATCCTTTCGTAGTCGTATTCCATTTCTGTTGCCATTTATTAATGGTGTATGTTATTAATTGTGTTTTTAAGTGTGATTTTGTTGTAGTATTCTGAAATCGTCCCTCTGCCAAACGGTCATATTTGCAGAATTCTACATAATAAGAAAAAAAAAATCAAAATTGAGTATAAATATATATTGTGTGTATATATATATATATAATATATATATATATATATATATATATATATATATATAATAGCTCAGATAACCCGGCTACGCCCGGAATTCATTTGAGGCTGAATGGTGATAGTATTTTTTAGCAGGCTTTACATTGCACTATATATGGAAATTTACCCGTCCCAGTGTTTAGGATTGATACCCGTCGTTGCCGTGGATTTGCTAATAATAGAATATTTGTTCGATAAGGCTTCACTGTCTTCGATATTTTATATTCCCCGTCTCTTATACATGTAAATATGGTGAACTTTTACTTCAGGCCTCCCTTATAACCCCCTCCCGTTCGAACCTAAAAATTTTAATATAACTTATAATCATGAAGAATTAATGCTAATTGACATACCGAGCTTTGTTAAGGTTCGGTTTCAGCCGTTAGTGCCCAATAAAATTGGTTGGCTCCCGCAAAAATTTTAACGTATAACTCATTTATACTTAGGTATATGAACAAAAGTGTATATAACAAAAGTTACTCCAAATAAAAAAATAAACAACTTTTGTTATGTTTATATTTGCGAAAAACCAATAGGAAACGAAATATCGCTATTTTTAATTTCAGGCTTCCCTTATAACCCCCACTCCTGCCCGTCCATAGAAATGTTGGTATTTCGTAATATAAAGCAGGCCTAACACCTAATACTCCTAGCGAGTGTTATTTAGTTCGGTTGAGTCTTTTTTGGTAAATAATATAGTTGACTCCCGCTATAATGTTTAGCGTATAAACGCATTTAAACTTCGGTATACGTATTAATTTCACGCTTCCTTTTATAACCCTAAAGTCTAAATTGGGTTAGTAGTAATATACATACCAAGTTTCATAAAATTCGGTTCAAGCCGTTTATGCGTGAATAGGTAACAAACAAACAAACAAACATACACGAAAGAAACAAAATGCAGATATGGTGTCTATGACACGTGAAACGAAAAGTTATCGTGAAATTTCGCGAAAAAAATCAATGTACAGACAGAGGTTACAATTTTATATAATATAATATATATATATATATATATATATATATATACACATATATATCACTGCCCCTTCAAAATATTATACTTCACTGAACATACTATGTGCCATTAATATTCATAATGTGCCATTATGTATATTAAGTTTACTTTCCAGACACACGAAAGAGTATTTATAATAATGTTTATTATGTACTAGCTGCCATGGTATTGCTTTGAACCGGTTTCGTGATACTGAATTCATTTCATGGTTATGAGTTGTATAGAGTAAGTTGTTTTAAAAAAAAATGCTACATACATAGGAGACGGTCAATACGAAAATATTATGGATAGTGAATCCTTACATGAAAAATACTTTTATTATTGAGAAATCCCGTGCAACGCCGGTTACCTTAGCTAATATATATATATAATGTTAATATATAACAATTCTTTAAAGCGATCATTTTTTTCCGTTTTAATTTCGAAACAATCTCAGCCATTTCCTCATGTTTTGTCACTGACGTGGTTTTTGATTCCTACAGACTCTCATATCCAGTAAAATGTTAGACTGTTGCGTTACGGATTTAAATCAGATATATACCACATAGAAAGTGAGTAGGCAAGTAAAGGAGGTAGTCAATATGTATATATCATAGTATTGCGTTTCTATTCTACGCTTGGAATTTGTAATTATTACAAAGTTTAGTCAGATTTTCGTTCAAAGCTCATTTATATATATATATATATATATTATATATATATATATTTGTCTGTTATCGCTTTAGCGGTCTCATTTTTTTTTTAATGTCACCAAACTCAATATTTAAACGATAAATGTAACATTAAAATGATCAAGTTCGTTAATGACTGAAATCTTATCAGTGGAAGGGGGAGTTCAGATTGGAAAAACTGTATAGAACCAATCTTATTGCAAATGTAATGTTTTTAAACATGTACGTTTTTTAACTATCTCGATTATTAGCCAAGATATTTAAATTTTTGAGTTTTCGGCTTTTAGTAAAACCCCACTCCCACTAGTGTAATATTAAAAATAAGCTATTATATATTATGAGGCACATTTTTTTGAAGCCTAAATACCAAATTTTCTATTCATTGAACTTTTACGTTTTGAAATAAATACAAATACTCGACGAACGTGAAAATCTGCTTAGTTCACGAAGCACTTGCGTGACGAACTTGTCTTTGGCTTTGTTAGACTTTAGTTAAACTGAGTATTTACGAGTACTCTGCATGCAATTAGACAATTTCTTCTTTCCGCCGATGGTCGCCATAGTACACCATTTATTTCTATTAATCACATTAGTGGGCTTAAATTCCTGATCAAAATTATACAATAAATACCATTTTATGTGAATATTACACGGCATTAGCGTGGTGTTTCCTTTTAATACAGTCATACATTTTTTATATATTTATTTATACCAGAGCCCCAGCAGCTAGGAGATTTGGCTCAAAGTTAAACAGTGTAAAATAAAAACCAAATTATAGAAAAAGAACAAGAAACTGAATGAACAAATAAAAACTTGAACAGTATAAATAAACATTGAATACAAGTAATACCTTTTTCATTTGCAGAAAGCAATATTGATTTATTTTAGAATTGTATTCATATACACCTTTAAATTTAATTAATGTTAAAAGTGTAGTCTTTTCAATGGAATCGCTGCAAACATAATTACCTAAGAAATGATTGTATTCAGAATGATTAACAGAAACTCGAAACAATGAATCGAAGTTACTGTTGATAAATTAAATTTTAAACGCTTGAAAGAACCCAATTATTATTTTTACAATCAAATTTCTTGGAAAGAAAGGTGTGTTGTATAGCATTTAGTTGCATATTTAGTAGTTGTATTAATGATAATTAATTAGTTTAATGGTCTCAGATTGAAGAGAACATCAGTGATATATTTTAAAATTTTTTTATGTATTTCATGTGGCATTAAACGTTTTTGTAAGCCAAAGCTTAAATGTTGACGATAAAGTGATTATAAATTACTCATAATTGTATTCATATGTAAATGAATTTAAACATAAATAAATAAATAAAAAAAACTGTGACCCGTGATTTAATAATCATTAACCAAAAGGTCAGCAGAATATAATTATCAGAAAGAAGTTGAGCAGAAATGGTAATAAATTTTAATATTCTAATTCATAAGTAACATATGGCCTATCTTCTACCAAACCATCTCATATACGACTTAAATAATAAAAAAGAAATAGATTATGCTATATTTATTTTATTTTATTCAATTATTAACATTGTTCAATTAATATCAAAGTTTTAATGCTCAAAAAACGATGTTAAAATTATTCAGTCATTGTATAGCTGTTCGGGACCAAAAGCTTGTTGGTCGTTTGAGGTAACTGTTGGGCAAGGAACTCATTTAGGAAGTGCATCATATTTGTTATTGTTTTGTATAAAGTAAATATTGGTGTTGAGCGTAAAGCAAAACGTCGTAAAGCGCATGGTTCGTAAACCGACTTTATGAATGGAAGGTTCTTTCAGAGTAGAAAGTCTTTAACACTAAATTAAATATATTCAATAAAACAAGGCTTTACTCACGAGAGAAAATATTCTATGATTTCTATATAACTAGTTATAAATGAAATATGAAATGGGATAAAAATGTATCAGTTGTAATATCTCACCTAACGTCCAGCCCTTGAAGTAGGATACAGCTCTGCGTCGTTTAGATAATAGTTCCGGTCGGTAAACCAAAATAAAAATAAAAACAAAAATACAACTAAAAACTTTAGTATAAATGAGCGAGCCTACATTGGAGGACGGTCGAGTGGCTACTGAGAGCATGAATGGAGGCGGTGGTGGGGAGATCTGAATGGGCCACCCCCACCCCACCCCCCTCTGACGTACTGGGACCCAGCATCCCTCCTGCTCTCTCTCTCTCTCTCTCTCTCTCTCTCTCTCTCTCTCTCTCTCTCTCTCTCTCTCTCTCTCTCTCTCTCTCCTCTCTCTCTCTCTCTCTCTCTCTCCTCTCTCTCTCTCTCTCTCTCTCTCTCCTCTCTCTCTCTCTCTCCTTCTCTCTTCTCTCTCCACTCTCCCTCTCTCTCTCTCTCTCTCCTCTCTCTCTCTCTCTCTCTCTCTCTCGCTCCTCTCTCTCTCTCCTCTCTCTCCTCTCTCTCTCTCTCTCCTCTCTCTCTCTCTCTCACCCTCCATCCCCCCTCACTCTCTCTCTCCTCTCTCTCTCTCTCTCTCTCTCTCTCTCCCTCTCTCTCTCTCTCTCTCTCTCTCTCTCTCCTCTCTCTCTCTCTCTCTCCTCTCTCTCTCTCTCTCTCCTCCTCTCTCTCTCTCTCTCTCCTCTCTCTCTTCTCTCGTCTCCTCTCCTCTCTCTCCCTCTCTCTCTCTCTCTCCTCTCTCTCCTCTCTCTCTCTCTCCTCTCTCTCTCTCTCTCTCTCTCTCCCTCTCTCTCTCTCTCTCTCTCTCTCTCTCTCTCTCTCTCTCCCTCTCCCTCTCTCTCTCCTCTCTCTCTCCTCTCCCTCTCCCTCTCCTCTCCCTCTCCCTCTCCCTCTCTCTCTCTCCTCCTCTCTCCTCTCTCTCTCTCTCTCTCTCTCTCTCTCTCTCTCTCTCTCTCTCTCTCTCTCTCCCTCTCTCTCTCCCTCCCTCTCTCTCTCCCTCCCTCTCTCCCTCCCTCTCTCTCTCCCTCCCTCTATCCCTCCCTCTCTCCCTCCCTCCCGTCTTAAAATTGCTAAAGAGAACAATAATAACAGAAAGCTAACATACATCTGGAGTCAAAAATACTACTCACGAAAGAAATAATATGTGTACCATACAATATTCTTTGTTAAACAAACCTGAACTTGATGTAACATTTGAAAGAATGTTAAATAAACGATTTCTTTGGTTTCTGAATCATTAGGCTCTGTTTCAAAGTTCTAATGATGCTTTAGAGAAAATCACTTTACAATAATACTTCACTTGACCATATTGTCATGCTAGAAAACGCCAATGTAAATGCCATCATAAACAAGAAATCAGTCCTAGTCGTCCCATTTGACTTAAAAAATGCTTTCGACACAGTTTTTCAGAATGTAGTATTATCACGACTCTTTGAATTTGGTATTGGAGGAAAAGCCCTCCGATTTTATCGGGGATTTCTTTCCACAGATCGTTAGTAGTAAGAAATAACAATTGCACCTCAGAATTAATTAACTAGGAAATGTTCCTCGAGGGAGTGTTCTAAGCACAACACTATTTATTACTGCAATGGAGTCAGTAAAGGAATGCATTCCAGCAGATATCCAGTACTGTCTATATGTTGAGGATCTACTTATATATTACACTACAACCACTACACCCCTAAATTACACCCCTAACCACCTATCTACACTGTTTGGTCAAGAAAAATACGAGACAATTAACCTCCTTGAAACATGGAGTTCTAATCAGAAAAAACTCAAACCACACTATTTACCCCGAAGACATCCAGTACCAATTACATTTAAACAATGAACCCATAACAGAATTACATACAATAAAATTCTTTGGCATGGCCTATGACAAACACCTAACATGGGTACCCCATTTGAAGGACCTTGTCAATAAATATAGAAAATCTTTGCAGTTTGTGAAAATCATAAGTAATACTAAATGGGTTGCTAAATAGGAAAGGAATTTTAAACTTCTATCGAGGTTACATCAGACCTCTTTTGGATTATGAAAGTCTAGCATAATCACCTGTCATGACCAAAATACTCAACAGAATACAAAATAGAGGTATTCGATTAGCAGTAGTCACCTTCAGGTTCAGCCCTATTGAAAGTATTATTGTTGAAGCTGGTGAACCAGCATTACAAAGTATGTAGAAAACTGCTTATTAATGGCAAAGTACTATAACAGATTCCAAGCGTTTCCTGAGGGATGTTGCAAGGATAAAATTTTAAGAAACCCATTCATTGCATTATACGAAAACAAACACTCACATATCCGCCCTTTCGCTATCAAATATAATGGAAGTGAAGGTCTATTTGGTATCCAAAGCTAGAATATATTCCCTCTAAGATAACCTAAAAAAACACCTCCTTTGCTTATTTAGTGCGTTTTAGACCTATCTTTAATCAAGTTTAAAAAATCAGACACATCGTCCACACTATTTTTCAAAAACTACTTCAAATCATTTTTAGAAAAGAAAAACTTCACTTCTCTTTGGTATACTGGCGGATCCAAAATCGATGACAATCACAGAAAGTGAAATTTTTTCAGAAAGGTTACCATTCCACTACACCATACTTAAAGCAGATTTCCACGCAATTTGGTTGGCACTTTAAAAAATGATACCTACATCAACACAGCCCAAACACACACTAATTTGTTCGGATTAACTAAAATCATTATTAAACCTCCGAGGCATTTGCCCACTCACCAAATAGCATTAAACATAACAGAATAAATTTATAACCAAAAAACGTACCATAATAGAATAACGCTATATTGGCTGTCAGAACACGAGGATCTTGGACTTAGTACGACATCAGACCTAATTGATACTCAACAAACTCAATACACACAAACAAATTTCCTATACGAAGACATAGTGAGACAAATATGCCACCGAGTCTTAAACAAATGGCAATCAGAATGGATGGAAGTAAACAATCGCCTCCGCTGTATCAAAAGTACAATTCAGGAGTGGCCATCGAGCCATAGGAGTACTAGACGGGAGGAAGTAGTTCTTGCCAGGCTCAGGATCGGCCACACACAGGCACTTAATGATAAGGACAGACAACCCAATATGCAAATACTGCAACAAGCACTTAACGATAAAGCACATACTGGCAGACTGCATTCTACGAGTAAACCCCTTCATACGTTCGATATGACACAGCTACTGACAGCAGCCAATATATTCCACAAATACTAACATATCTAAAACATTTAAACATTTACAAAAACATTTAGAATAAAAATACAATAGGTCTACATCATACTTACGAAAATTTTAAAGGATTAACAATTATCATATTGAAATAGTCAAAGTACGGATATGAGAAAACCTCAGATATTTAAGGAATATTAATAAATAAAGTACAACAAAGTTTACATGAAGTGATTTTATTCTAACCATTCCTACACAGAGATCTTGGTACATCTGGTATATCTGTTGCATAAACCAAATAGAATATATGAATACTAGCGGACCCGACAGACATTGTCCTGCATGATATTTCAAACGATTAGGATATTAAATTTAATAATATTATCTTTAAAACAAAAGCTACTTTTAATAACACATGAAACAACTGTCGTTATATGCACGTTTGCCTAAAAACAAATAGAAAATGAAATATCGCGATTTTTTTTTATTCTGGCCTCCTTTATAGCCCCCACTCCCGTTCAAACCTAAAAAAAAATTAATAATGCTTATAACCAGAAACGAAGAATTAATGCTAATTTATGTATAGAGTTTTGTTAAGTTTGGTTCAATTGTTAGTACCCAATAAAATTGTTGGCTCCCACTTTAATGTTTTAGTGTATATCTGGTTTATACTTTGTTATACGACAAAAGTGTTTATAACAAAAGTTCTCTAAATAACAAAATAAACAACTTTTAGCCTGTACATATTTGCCGAAAAACCAATAGGAAATGAAATATAGCTATTTTTAATTTTAGGCCTCCCTTACATCCCCCACACCTGCTCCATCTGCCGGGCTGATTAGTGAATCTAAACCATCCAGGGCATCGCCCAAACACTTACAAAACAGTTCATTGAAATCTGTCCCACCAATTAGGAGGAGTTCAGTGACATACACACGTACAGTAGAATAATATATATATATAAAAATATCAAATCTATTAAAAAATACTGTGTGTTTAAGAATAAATTAAAGAACTCCAAGTATGACGGGTGTTTTTTTCACGAGATGAATACTTTAAAAAATGTTAATTATTAACCCTAGAATGGTAGTGAACGTAAAAATTACGTATGATCTGGTTTGAGCTGTTATTAAACGGCCGTTAACGACCCCACCACTCCCACCCCTCAGCTTTGAGCCCTCCAGACAGTTCCCGCCTTCACCTTCGCCATGTGCAACTAAGTGAACCTTCCCACTCATCCAATACTATTTTTTGAAATAAAAACGACACGTAATATTTATGTATCAATACTATTAACCGCAACTTTTGGCACGTAAAATTTACGTATCGCTACTAATAACCGGTTTTCATGCCATAACTTAGTTAATTTATTCTCAATTTATTTTTCTTTCCAATTTATTTTTAATATTCTGATTTATTTTCTCTTAATGTTTTAACTTTTATTTTTGAATATAAAAAAGATGTATAGAATGATTATAAATAATATTAATAATCTGTTTATAGTTTCGGAAAAATGGAGAAAAAATATTCAACGGATGAAGAAAACAGGAATTTGTTGAAATAACTCTCCGATGAGTCAGATGGGGAAAATGACAATTATGAAATAGATGGATATGGATACGACAGCGATGATGATCCGGAGTATTCTCCAAGTGATGAGGAGGTTGAGCCTTCGGAAATAATTGCAACACAGAGTGGGCTAGATAGCGATGAGAGTGAGAACATTTTAGAAAACATCAAGGCAACCGAAGAAAGAGAACAAATACAGTGGCAAAAAAAAAACCTAAAACCTCTCAACCACACAATATTGACAGACAAGTCACAATAAATGTAGAAGGTGGGGTAGTCCTTGGTAAGAAAGGATATGAATGGAGCACACAACCTCCGGAACATGTTTCGAAACAAAGCGCCTGAAAGGAATGCCGTGCACATTATTAGATATTAACATTAATATAAGTTAAAGAAATGTGTATGTTTTAATAAAATTAAAGAAATAGTCACACACATTAACAAATTTTGAATAATTTCATCAATTATCAGTTGCACACGTAAAATTTACGTATCAGTTCGTAAATAAATCTACTAAATTTTTCTCATGAATATCGGTATAAAATAATCTGTGATCCGGTAGATTGTCTCTACAAGGTGAGACCTTTTAACTTTTAGACGTAGATGGACGACTGTTCAGTTAGATTTTTTAGCTTTTTTTAATCAAAATGCTTGGCAACTGCCGCAACACATAATTTCCTAGTTGTGGCCAATGAAAAGAATGATTAAAATTCTTAAGACAATTGGAGGAATGCAATTGGTATCTCCTTCAAACACGCAAATAATTATTCTTTAATTGCCAGCATTAATCATATCTCATATACTGCAATTATCACTAGTATTTGGCATCAATAGAACTGGTGCTGCGTATATTAAGCTGATATGTCACACCTGAACAGGGATGATGCCATCTATAGTTCTGTTGTATATTTCTTCTTTCGTATGAGGAGAGTTAAAGAGTAATGAAACGTAAAATTCCATACAATCTGTTAAGGTTATAAGATTTAATATTAGTCAGAAAAAATAAATTCCCTTAAGAGAAATCAGATATTGGCATTGACTCTTGACGCGATTTTCGTAATATTTCTTCAAATGTTCATCAATCCTACCACGGTTCATTTGAGCGTCGTTCAAATTATATATATCTATATATATAAAATTGTAACCTCTGTCTGTACATTAATTTTTTTCGCGAAATTTCACGATAACTTTTCGTTTCACATGTCATAGACACCATTACTCCATTATGTTTCTTTCATGTATGTTTGTTTCTTTGTTTGTTTGTTACCTTTTCACGCATAAACGGCTGAACCGAATTATATGAAATTTGGTATGTATATTACTACTAACTCAACTTAGACTTTAGGTAATACTAATATTCTCTGAGACGAACAGGAGTGGGGTTTATAAGGAAAGCATGGAATTAAAAATAGCGATATTTCGTTTCCTATTGGTTTATCGGCAAATATGAACATAACAAAATTTGTTTATTTTGTTATTTAGAGTAACTTTTGTTATATACAATTTTTTCTTATAACGAATTATAAACGAGATATACGCTAAAACCTATACCGCGAGTGAACAATATTATTTGTCACAAAAGACTCAACTGAACTAAATAAAACTCGGTATGTGTATTAGTACTAACGCCTTCATTCTAATAAGCGATACCAACATTTCTAGGGACGGGCAGGAGTGGGGGTTGTAAGGGATGCCTGAAATTCTGCAAATATGCACAAGACTAAAGTAGTTTATTTTTCTATTTTAAGTAACTTTTGTGATATTCACTTTTGCCTTATAACAAAGTATAAACGAGATATACACTAAAACTTTAGCGGGAGCCAACAATTTTATTGGGCACTAACGATTAAACCGAACTTAACGTAACTCGGTATGTCAATTAGCATTAATTCTTCCATGATTATAAGCTATATTAAAATTTTTAGGTTCGAACGGGAGTGGGGGTTATAAGGGAGACCTGAAATAAAAATTCGCGACATTTCATTGTCTATTTTTTTTTTTCGACAAACGTGCACGTAACAAAAGTTGTTTACTTTGTTATTTAGAGTAACGTTTGTTTTATACATTTACTTATGTTACTTAAAATAGAAAAATAAACTACTTTTGTCATGTGCATATTTGCAGAATTTCAGGCCTCCCTTACAACCCGCACTCCTGCCCGTCCCTAGAAATGTTGGTATCGCTTATTAGAATGAAGGCCTTAGTACTAATAACACATACCGAGTTTTATTTAGTTCGGTTGAGTTAATAAAATAAATTAAACTCTCAATTTTCTAATAATTAATTTACCCGGTTGAAATAAATAATATTGGAGAACTAAAAAATAAATGAATTTATTTTCAAAGTGGTAGGTGAGGGGGAAGGATCGTAGTCCTCCATTCAACCTAAATAATACTTTAAACAATCAAATCGAGTTTAAACGCATATTGTCTTTAGTCATAATAACATTATCAAGTAACGTTTAATATTTATATATAACATAGGTGTTTCAATAACATCAACATTTCGGAGGAAATAAGCTTGCTCAGTCGTCTTTCCCGGGCTTACTAACCGGCCGTACATCCGGAGGTCGCCGTAGGCGGTAGCCAAGAGCGGATACGCAGCGCTAGCGTACAGGATGCGGCGCTTGCAGCCATTGTTGATTCTATTGTCCCATGTGTAGCACGTGCTTGGGTGTGCTCCGCAAAAAGGTGAACATTGTTCCGCTCCCGCAGCTCTTGTATACAAAAGGGATCCCCGCATCGGAGATAGAGATCACCGCGGTCATTTTGCACCAGCTAGAAGAAGGAATCTACTATGAAACACAAATAACACTGGAAAGAAAACCCGCCTCATGGAATGTATATTTTTCTTGAAGGTACCTTTTTCTTTATTATAAGGCGTATCGACGTTAACAATCAAATGACTACTCATGATATAGGACATTTCAATCATTATTTACTATATATATATATATATATATATATATATATATATATATATATATATATATATATATTATTGGCTTGCCGCTAAAGTTTACAAACCCAACAAAGGGCAACCATTGTGTTCTGTCTATGTTGTACAGTCATATTTCATAAGTTTCTTTGTTTTCATCACATCTTTATCAATTAGTGTTAATGTTTGTTTCATTAGATTTAAGGTTAGTCCCTAAATTAGTATTCTTTTCAGGTTTAAATTTTATCAAACTAATCTCATTCTGTTATAACCTCTCAGAAGGTTCATTACTATAAAGTTTATTTATATGCTATTTCTTATTCTAGCTATTGGAATACTACAATCCTTATTTTCTGTACTAAACAGAAATTCAGGGTTAAGTATAACTAACAAAAAACTTGTTTACTACTTATATATAAGGCCTGTTTTATTTTATGCCTGTCCTATTTGGTCAATGACATGCGAAACTAATAAGCGTAAATTACAATTGGCTCAAAATAAATGTTTAAGATTTATTGGTTCATTCCAACGATGGACTCCTGTCATGCACTTGCATGAAATTCTGGACATTCCCACAATAAATGAGTACATAACTAAGTTAGCAGTACACTTTTTCGATGCATGTCAAAATAGTAAGTATCAGCACATTGCTGATATAGTTAATTATAGTTATAGTAGTTTAAATTACAAGAATTACAAATATAAGAGACTTAAGCACATAACATTTTAATTTCTCTGAAGAGCTTTTATTTTTTCTGTACAAATTTATATCCTTCTGTGTATCTTATAGTTTTTCTATAGTTCTTTTGTATTACTTTTAACCGTTCTGTAATTGAGAATTTTTATTTATTTCTGTATTTGGTTTTTTTTTTTTTGTATTCTTTTCCCTTATTATACATTTAGATATTAGAATAAAAATAGATATAAGTAATGTGGAATATTTAAAAAAGCCAATAAGCTTGAAAAATTGTATTTACTTCTATTGTAAATTATTATTTGTTAATATTTTAGATAATAAAATTCTTTTAACTCTTTAACTCTTTATTTCTTATTCAATATATTTTAATTCTTTGGAGAACTCAAATAGTAGCTTGTATTATTCACCCTCATCTTTCCTAGAGAATAGTAAATATTTCTGTATAATCAAGGTGAGGAAATTATCTCTTTTATTAATTTTATTTCAGTCTAATGCTTTCTTTTTATTAGCACAAAGGCTAACCGCACGTCCTAACAAAGCTTCTATTATAACAGAATTAAAGAGTTTGATTCCCCACAACTTCCGCTATCACTCCTTGTGTAAATTCACCATGACTTTGTTTAAAAATTACGAAATAAAAATTGAATAGTTTACGTACATAACTTTATTTCCTAGTGAAAATATATATTAAAGGAAGTGGGGGGGGGAGGGGTACACTGAAATTTATAACCGCCACTAATCACTAATCCGAATTATACATAGAACTACCATATAAGGAATGGCCATCAAGTAACAGGAGCACACGAAGAGAGGAAGCTGTGCTGACCAGACTACGCATTGGCCATTCCTTGCTGACCCACGGACACTTAATGACAAACAAGGATACACCGACTTGTAGACATTGTAACGAATGTACATCACATATTGTGACTAACTGTCGACTAAGAGACAATTTAGATATTCCACATGACTTACAGGAACTTTTGACCGATAACAGTAATTACCTAGACTCAATCATTAAACACCTAAAAGACATTTATATATACAACACACTATAATCTACAATTTCCACACACACACTACTCCTTACTTCTTTCTTACATTAGCAGGGTGTATAAACATTAATTTTATTTATTATTATTTTAATATATTATTTTATTTTTTAGTTTCCCTTTCCCTTCCTTTTTTTTTTATTTATTCATTTTTTTTTTGGTTTTCTCTTTTTTTTTTTAATTTACTTATTTCTTTGCTTTTCTCTTTTCCTTATTTTATTATTATTATTTTTATTTATTCCTCCCCCCCCCTGTCAATCTTATATTTTCATTTATTTAATTTTCACCATCTTGATGTTTCCATACAATACTATTTGATTCTTATAAAAATGGTATTCCAATGAACCCATCAAAAACCACCTTTGTTCATTCCTTTTACGTTTCCCTCTATTTTTTTATGCTGTTCTTTTTTTTGCGTGCACGATTTAATTATGAGTAAATCGCCGGTGTTGCGGAACTCATTTAAATAAATAAATAAATAAGTCTAAAAACATAACATTATTACGCCTATATCAAATAAACATTAGTTAGTACTAATACAGTAGGTTAATCCCGCTATAGTTTTAGTGTATATCTCGTTTATACTTTGTTAAACAACAAAAATGTGTATAACAAAAGGTTAAGGTTAAGTTATTCTAACTGAGAAACTAAAAACCCCAGTTTTCATCAGTAGAAATGTTAGCACAGCTTATTTTCATAGAGGAGTGGAAGATAATTCACATACCGAGTTTTCTTTAATTCAGTTGTCTTTTGCGCCGAATAAAATTGTTGCCTTCCCTTATAGTTTTTTCCGTATATCTTGTTTATACTTCCGAATACGAAAAACTGCACGAAACAAAAGTTTCTCTAAGTAGCCACGAAAACAACTTATGTTATGTGCACGTTTGCTAAAAAAAGCAAATAGAGAATGAAATATCTCGAATTTTTATTTCAGGGTTCCCTTATAACCCCCACTCCCGTTTGAGTCTAAACATTTTAATATAGCTTATAATCATGGAAGAATTAATGAAAGTCCGTCACGCAGGGGCTGCGTAAACTAAGCAGATTTCCCTTGTGGAGTTATACAATAGAGAAATCTCCATACGAGAGCCGAACAGTTACGGCAAAGGGCCGAACTAGCTTTTGGCGGGAAATTCAAAAATCCGTTATCGGCCCAAATTTAATAAAAATGCCAATATCTCGGTTAATATTCAAGATAAGGAATAAATGTATATAACAATATTTATAGTAAATTTAATTTGCAATAAGATTGTTTCTGTACAATTTTTCGATGCGACGTATAGTAACGGAGATATTTCGAATTTTCGAAAATCCTCCCCTCTAAACCCCCCCTCCCACTGGTCCGATTTCAGCCATTAACGAACTTGATCTTTCTTTTTACATAAAACGACTAAATATCGAGTTTGGTAACGATCAAACAAAAATTACGACCGCTAGAGCGGTAACAGACAAATATATATATATATATATATATATATATATATATATATATATATATAGATAGATAGATATATATATATATATATATATATATATATATATATACAGTTTTGAACGGACCTCATTTTCGTCATCTACTAGGTAGGATCGATGGACATTTGAAGAAAAATGTCGAATATTCCGTCATGAGTACAACCTCAATAGCTGATTTCCCTTAAGGGAAATCTGCTAACAATTCACATTCGGAGTAGATTGTATAATTTCGTGTCGTAAAATTCTTTTTTCTGTAATCGTTGAATAATGGTAACATTACTAAACTGAAATGAGTGAAGAAAGTGAAACATTTTGTAATAGAGTGAAGAAAGTGAACTGCCTTCTTAATTAGTAATAAATATAAATTAAAAAATAATTTGAATTTGGAAGTTAAATGCTTTTAAATGTTTCTTAACATTGTAAGAATTTATTTTAACAAAATAAATTGAAATGTGAATGAATTATTGGTTGAAATAATCAATATATTTTAAAATTTAAATATAATAATAATTACCTTCCTTGTTTATAACCTGCACTTGTTTATAACCTCACTACTTCACAATCATCACTATTTGTTTTATAACTATGCTTATAACTTCACAACCATGCTTATAACCTACCAACAACAACCTTCACAACATCCTAATTTTGTTCATATTCTGGTTAGATCTGATCATGTATTACACGATTACAGAAAAAATTTAATATTACACTCGTGACGAAAGTAGAATTTACAACTCTCGTGAAATTACCAGACTCGCTTCGCTCGTGTGGGTAAACGTTTCACTCGAGTTGTGAAATGATCTACTTTCGTCACTTGTATAATAAATAACTATTTTAGGATTATTTGAAGATGGCCAAAAATGACGAAACGTCATAAAGAATTAAATAAAATATTAATTTGGGTGGAGCGCTGTGCACATGGTTATTTCCTATATGGATTTATGTACCCCAATAAATAAATAAAAAAGGAACTTATTTAAATATCATCAAGGACTTAAACGTACTTATAATTATCATCTATTACGCAGAATCGATACACATTTGAAGAAATATTTTTTCATAATGACTGATGAGTTAATTTTCGAAATATTTCAACAACCTAAACAGGAGATTTCACTTAGACGAGATCATTTACGAAAGAGAGACAGGATGGAGTGAGTTTGCCAGTGCGAAGTGGGCTTTAGATAGTTTGGAAACAATTTGGAACTTAAAGTGTTCTACCATAATATTAACTTTGCTGATTTAATTTGGAATTTAGCAATGTGGCAAATTCACTAAAACAGTTTGGTCATTCCTAAGATTTAACTGAATAATCCCTAACCGCGCAAAATCGCTGTTAATGCAATGTTCCAATGTAACTTCATCAACTAAGTTACATTTCATTGAATAATTACTACTGACCCTTTCTAAATATTCATGTAAACGGATGGTACTGTTCACCACATACATATATATGTATAAAAATATTGTTTCGTTTTACAAAAATATTATGATGGTCTATTAGGGTTCTTTAGGATTGATTAAAGAACAGCCGT
The DNA here is from genome assembly GCA_019009955.1 of Riptortus pedestris. Classification (NCBI taxonomy): domain Eukaryota; kingdom Metazoa; phylum Arthropoda; class Insecta; order Hemiptera; family Alydidae; genus Riptortus; species Riptortus pedestris. The sequence goes on from CM032232.1 coordinate 9,771,680, forward strand.
TATAGAACTTTAGTTTTCCATAAAACGTTTAAATATCGAGTATGGTAACTCAAACTAAACTAACAAACTAAAATTACGGCCGCTAGAGCTGTAACATACAAAAAAATATATATATAATTTTCAAAGGACCTCATTTTTGTCGGACGACATTTGTAGACATTTAAAAAATCGCGCCATGACCTCAATAGCAGACTTCTCTTAAGGCTACGCCTTTCATTCTTATACGTCACTTATGTTTTAAGAACTCAAACTAAACTAACGAACTAAAATTACGGTTAGCAGATTTCCCTTAAGGGAAATCAGCTATTGAGGTCGTACTCACGACGGAATTTTCGAAAAATTTCTTCAAATGTCCATCGATCCTACCTAGTAAATAACGAAAATGGGGTCCGTTCAAAATTATATATATATATATATATATATATATATATATATATATATATATATATATATATATTTGTCTGTTAACGCTCTAGTGGTCGCAATTTTTGTTTGATCGTTACCAAACTCGATATTTAATCGTTTTATGTAAAAAGAAAGATCAAGTTCGTTAATGGTTGAAATCGGACCAGTGGGAGGGTTGAGGGGGGTTTAGAGGGGAGAATTTTTGAAAATTCAGAATATCTCCGTTATTATGGGTCGGATCTAAAAATCGTATAGAATCAATAATTATTGCAAATTAAATTTACTATAAATATTGATATATACATGTATTCCCTATCTTGAATAATTACTGAGATATTTGCATTTTTATTAAATTTGGGCCGATAACGGATTTTTGAATTTCCCGCCAAAAGCTCGTTCGGCCGTTTGCCATAAGTATTCGGCTCTCGTATAGAGATTTCTCTATTGTATAACTTCACGTGGGAAATCTGCTTAGTTTACGCAGCCACTGCGTGACGGACGTTTTTTAGATAAGACGTTTAAATATCGAGTTTGGTAAACTATCAATCCAAAATTGTGCCAGAAAGGGTGTTAACAGGCAAATATATATACATATACGTAGGATCCATGGATATTTGAAGAAATGTTTCATAAACTCGGTTCAAGGTACAACACCAATAGCTACGTTCTCTTAAGGTGAACAGTATCTAGGTTAATATTCGTGATAGAGAGAATAATTAGATAGTAGCATTGATAGGAAATTAAATTTCAAATAAGATAGGGTCCATTCAATTTTTCGATCTGACAAATAACGGAGATTTTTCAATTTTTTTCCAAATCACCTTCTAAAGCTCTGGTGAGACACCTTATGGAAAATCAGCTATTGAGGTTGTACTCATGGCGGAATTTTCGAAATTTTTCTTCAAATGTCCATCGATCCTACCTAGTAGATGACGAAAATGAGGTCCGTTCAAAATGGTATATATATATTTGTCTGTTACCGCTCCAGCGGTCGCAATTTTTGTTTGATCGTTACCAAACTCGATATTTAGTCGTTCTATGTAAAAAGAAAGATCAAGTTCGTTGACGGCTGAAATCGGACAAGTGGTAGGGGGGTTTAGAAGGGAGGATTTTCGAAAATTCCAAATATTTTCGTTACTATACGTCGGATCGAAAAATTGTATAAAATCAATCTTATTGCAAATTAAATTTACTATAAATATTGTTCCATACATTTATTCTCTATCTTGAATATTAACCGAGATATTTGCATTTGTATTGTGTGAGTGGTAGGCAGAAGTCGGCCATATTCAGGACTTTCCGCCGAAAGCTAGTTCGTCCCTCCTAATTGTTCTTCCCTCGTAAATAGGTTTAGAAATTCGTTACTACTGCCGTTATTATTAGGCAGATTTCTCTATTGTAAAACTTCACGTGGGAAATCTGCTTAGTTTACGCAGCCCCTGCGTGACGGACTTTTCTGTATTAGCTCTCGATTCTACTTAATTATATTTTTGTGATAAATGTTTGTAGCTGGTATACCGTTTTGGTTGTGGGGGATAGAGAAGGAGGCCGGTTCCCTCAGGGGAAATCAGCTATTGAGGTTGGACTCATGATGGGATTTTCGAAACTTTCCATCAAATATCCATCGATCCTACCCCGGAGATAACGAAAATGAGGTTCAAAATTGTATTTATCTACTTATATATAAATGTCTGTTAACGCTCTAGCGGTCGTAATTTTTCTCTGATCATTGCCAAAATCGGTATTTAAACGTTTTGTGTAAAAAGGAAGATGAAGTTCGTTAACGGCTAAAATAGGTAATGTGGGAGGGGGGTGGGTGTTTAGGAGAGTGAGTTTCTAAAATACAAAATATCTCCGTTGCTATACGTCGGATCGAAAAATGGTATAGAATCTTATTGTAAATATATTATAAATATTGTTATATACACTTATTCTCTATCTTGAATATTATCCGAGATATTGGCATTTTTCCGTTTTCAGTCTTCAGCAAACCCCCACTTCTATTCATGTTACATAAACAATCTGTTATATAATGAACCACATTATTTGAAGCTTAAATACAAAATATTGTTTTCAGGAGTCCCTTATTATACGAGATACATGCAAATATGATCTGTTGACACCCTCCCCCTGTCTTAAGTTCTTGGATTACTGAAATTTGATTGATTGGGATAAAAATGATTCATAGTGGTTCATAATAAATTACAGTGCTAGATCTATTACATAATTTTCAATAAAATTCATATTTTACATTCTGATATATTTCAGTAACTGTTTTTCTTTCCGGTGAGAAGTTGCCAGGCCTGTTTGTTTACATTTCAGGGGAAGAGGAAGGGGGGGGGTGATTGTTGAGAATAGTGAGTTAGGAAGATACTGAAGGGAGTCAAAGAATTTGAGATGTCTTATCTTTATTGTTTGGTCTATTGACTCCAAACCCAGTGCCTTTTATGTGGGCATGTGTAGTGTGGACTAGGAGGTGTGCTTCATTACCCCTTTTTGGAAAGATTGGAGGCTTTCGAGTGACTATTTTGTGAGATATCGGAGTAGAATGGCTCCGTAGATTAGGACCGGTTGTAGGACTCCTCTGTATATTAAAATCTTTAGTCTAAGGCTCAGGTTGGACGATATTAGGAGGTGATTTAAAGAGGCGAACCTCATTCTTGGTCCTATTAGTTTGTTTTGCAAATGTGTTGAGAAACGGATGTGCTTCTTTATGCGGATGCTAAGGTATGTTTTGGTTCTGGCTATGGGTATGTTTGAGCCGTCGAGGGGAATGGTTTGGGTAGGCGCCCTCTGCTGGGGTTTGCGAAGGAAAGGAAGAAGGCGTCAGTTTTCGTGTGGTTTATGTCTATGTTTATTCACCGGAGTTGATCGGGTATCTCTTGGCAGGTGGGCCTGATACTGGCGACCCACGATCTCAGCAGTATATATTGGGAAGAGCAGTGGTGCTAGTACTGAGCCTTTTGGGGCTCCGCATGGGATGGGGTGGGTTCGGGAAAGACTGTCACCTACCCTTGCTTGAAAATTGCGCCAGGAGAGGTAAGAATGTAGGAGATTGTTGTGTTGCTCTGGGCAGCTTTTCAGTAAGGCAAGTAATATGCCGTGGTCTACCGAATCGAATGCCTTTGTACAGTCTATGATATGGAGGCTGAGTTCTGGTTTCTTCTTAGAAAGGCGGTAGTATCAGGTTGAAGTTTTCTTAGGGAACGGCCGGAAACCTTACTGCTCAGCTGGGATAAGATATTCGTTCTCGCACATATCTGTTAGGTAATCTTGGATGACTTTCTCCAGTACCTTGGAGATGTGGGAGACAAGGGAGAGGTGCCTATAGTGCTCTTGTATGGAGAATGGTCGTGACCGGGGTTTCGGCTAGTATTTATAGGGCGGGCCATCCCCTTCACTCACTCTTGTCATTCACGGGTCGTCCTCTTGGGGCGCCACCTGTTCGATCGTAACGATTCCTTCGGAGGTTATCGATAGCTGGTTTCCAAGGCTCAGATACGGGCTAACGCTCGACGCCTTTAAAGTTGTTAGGCTCTGCCAAAATGCCCAGAGCCTCTCGTATTAGCCTTTTCCTAGGGGAGCTCTCCCTCACCGAAATCCTAGTCTCGTTTCATTTGCTTACCACAGACCTCCGCGTGCCTGGCCACCGCTTCTAGTCCGGCCATAGGGAGTGGCCTATAAATACCAGTGGTAACCCCCCGAATCGATCAAGCAGACCCCGGACTTCGACCTATCCGTAACAACAGTGGTGAAGTTTAGCATGAAGAAGGTATACATAGAGCTATCGAAAATTTGCACAGTGTACAGTGACGAGACGGCCGCTGAAGCAGGTAGGCAGTTGGGAGAAGAAGAACATACAGCCCAGCGAAGAAGTATACGAAACCACATTATGTATACTGACATTGATATACGAAAAAAATGTATTCACATCTCATGTGTGTTCACATTGCAGATAGAACACAAAAGATGAGTGACGCGAAAGAACTCTGCCATCTTAATCAATGTGTTTATATTGTGGAGATGTGTAAACCCTTTTTAATGCATTTATATCTTAATGGATCTCCACCTGCCAGAATATATGATTTTTGAGAATATTTCTGTCAAATCCCTTTTTTTGTTGAATTCAGTGAAAGTATAAATGCAAATCATGGAGGGAAACGGTAATTTCCCTAAGGTTGCTTGCTGAGTCCATAGCCCACTGAATCCTGGACTATTTACAGAGATTACTCCCAAAGCGATGGCCATTAAGAGGTGCAAAGACAATCTTGAGTTCAAACAAGAAATGTTCGCTAGCAGTAAATTCCCCTGATATATGCAGGCTCACACCGAGGAAAGCCCTTTTTAAATTCCCACAATCCCTTAGAGAGATGGCCATCAATTCGGGATGGGGTTTCACCACTCAAAGTAGAAAGAATAACCCTCTCCAACCCCTAAAGCCTCTTCTCCACTTTCTCTCTCTCTCTCTCTCTCTCTCTCTCTCTCTCTCTCTCTCTCTCTCTCTCTCTCCCCCCCCTCTCCCCCCCTCCCTCCCTCTCCCGTCCGTACAAACCTAGATTCTTTCCGCCCCGACTCCAGCGGAGAAGGATGGCACTCGGGTATTACAGAAATGCTATGAATATTTTTATCTTGTAGGACCTCTCTGTATGCAAATACAATGCTAAATAAGCCATTTTTTAAAACAAAAAAGTTTAAGGAAGACAAATATGTATGCAAATACTCAAATATTTTTTAAGGCTGTCTTCTTTCAGGAACGAAAACAAAGTCCCAGGGAAAAAGTAATAATTTAAAACTTTATCATAGTCAAATCAATAAGATTTAGTTTTTTCCTTAGTAATAAAAACCACAGGTGGTCGAGACGATGGTATTAAATTAACATGCACGACATATTTACTGACACTACTAAATAGATAATGTTACAGCCAATTGAGGTAGAGCACAGTGGTCCCGTTTCATTAATTAATCACAGTACAAAAAAAGTCCCTCACGCAGAGGCTGCGTAAACTAAGCAGATTTCCCCATAAGGAGAGAAGTTTTACAATAAGGGAAATCTGCTAATAGAAAAATGACGATATTGGTAACAATTAACACCACCTTGGGTAAATACAAACGGTAACGGCTTCTGAATTGTAAACAAATAGGTCCGCCAGCCACTCAGAGCTGAACAGATAGATCGACATATTCTTCACCGGAACGAAAAGCATTTACTGATATAAATCTGAATATAACACATTAACTTCATTGCAAACTATTTACTATATCTAGTACTGCAATATATAATGAATCAGAATAATTTATAATTAATAACTCAAATTTTAGTAGTCCAAGAACTAAAGAAGGGGAGAGGAGTGAACAGAACGTATTTACATATATCTCACAAAGTAAAAGATTACACGAGTCTAACCCAATTTCACGAGGGAGGAACAGATACGGAATGTCACGAACAGAACCGATAACAGCCGATTCATCTCACCCGTTATCCCCACACAATTAATAAAAATGCAAATATCTTGGTTAATATTCAATATAGAGAATAACTCTATATAACAATATTTATAGTATATTTAATTTGCAATAAGATTGGTTCTATACAGGTTTTCGATCCGACGCATAATAACGGAGATATTAAGAATTTTCAAAATCCCTCTCCTCTAAACCCCTTCTCTCCCCAGTCCGATTTCAGCAACTAACGAACTTGATTTTTCTTTTTAAATAAAACACATATATATCGCGTTTCGTAACGATTAAACAAAAATTGCGACTGCTAGAGCGGTAACAAACAAAAAATATATATATATATATATATATATATATATATATAATATATATGAATTTTCGAAAATCCTCTCTTCTAAACCCCTCCCCCGTCCACTGGTTAGATTTCAGCCCTTAAGGGAAATCTGCTAAAAAATATTATATACATTTATTCTGTGTCTTCAATACTAACCGCGATATTTGTATTGCTTAGTTTTTAGCCTTCAGCAAGCCCCAACTCCTAGCCATGTCTGAATGGCAGTATGCTGTTACAACTTGAACCACATTATTCTGAGCTTAAATATTCTTTTCAAAAGACTGATTGCAAAGTTTTGCAATTACGTCAGCAATTAATATATTACGTTCTTGTCATGAAATTATTTATTTGATCAATACCATAACGATATTAAACCGTTTCAGTCATCACTAAAGATTATATTGTGTATTCGCTGAACCCAAAATAGGGGGGAGAATCGTAATTATGACTCGGATCGTAAATGTTTATAAAACTAATGTGTCAACTATTGAAGCTCTACTGTTGTTCTAAGCAATTAGCTCAAACATTAAGCGAGCTTATACAACTTTCTTGTTTTTATTACACGCGCGAAATCAGCTTAGTTAACAGAGACCCTGCACGAGTATTTTTTGAGTTATGCAAGATACATTACTCCCAAACTAGTGCAGATGGCTTCGGGAAAGGTCAAGACGAATATTTCTTATAAAATTTTAACGTTTCAGAAGAAAGAAAACGTTTCACAATTGTCAAAAAGTAAGGAAAGGTCTGCCCTGGGAGTCGGAAATTTCCCGAATGCGAGCATAACACCATTCAATTCTCAGATAGTTCCTCTAACATTTACTGCAAGAATTATCTTGAGGACTCGTGAGCTAACTTTTCTACACCATCCAAAATATGAGTAATAAATGTCAAAAAGTGTTTTTTTAGTAATATATACCTAGTTTAATGAATGGATATTACAACTGTTAGGATGCCTCTGCATTGTGAATTCTATGCAAAATAAGAGAGATATAAATTATTACTGATGTGTACTGTCTGTCGTTTGATAGGAAATTTGATTAACATGGATCAAAAAGTGTTCGGATCGAGATGTTGGAAACTTTGAATTAACGAAGCTCCCTAAAGTTGTACCTTATTTATGATTCAACTATATTTTCAAGGTTCAGGATTAATGTAGAAACAAAACAAAGAAAATTTTATATTCAGATTAAAATAGTTTGTTTTTAGCAGATTTCCCTTATGGGAAATCCGCTGTTGAGGTCGTACTCATATGATGCGACTTTCAAAAATTATCTTCAAATGATCATCGATCCTATATATATATATATATATATATATATATATATATATATATATATATATATATATAGAGAGAGAGAGAGAGAGAGAGTGAGAGAGAGAGAGAGATTTGTCTATTAACGCTCTAGCAGCCGCGATTTTTCTTGGTCTTTACCAATATCAGTATTTAAACATTTTATGTAAAAATATAGATCTAGTTCGTTAATGGCTGAAATCGGATCAGTTGGAGAAGGGGTTTGGGAAAGTTCGATATATCTCCGATAAAAATTATATTATAAATATCGTTATATACAATTATTCTCTATCTTGAATATTAACCGAGATATTTGCATTTTTCAGTGTTCAGTAAACCCCCACTTCTAATAGTGTTAAATGACCAATACTCTGTTAGATAAAAAACACATTACTCGAAGCTTACACTACTCAAAATGAATATGTTATATTCTGATATGTTTCAGTTATTGTTTTTCTTTCCAGTGAACCGTTGGCAGACCTGTTTTTTTACATTTGAGACGCTACCCGCCGGCAGGTGAAAGATTTCTTATTACCGTATGTATTTATTCACTTAGTATTCATGGTTGTGCTGTGTTAGTAGAATATCGTTTTGTCTTGCTTAGTTTACGCAGTCCCCACGTTTCGGACTTTTTAAGATTGAACAATATTTTCAAGGCTCAGGATTAATGTAGAAACAAAACAAAGAAAATATACTCTGGATTTGGGCTGGCTGGTGGAGGTCCATCATCAACGGAAGGATCAAAAAGGTCAAGCACCTCCACTCTTAATACTTCTTTATTACAGGCAAAGTACTTTGACACAACATTTATACTTTCAAAAACATGTAATATATATGAATAAATTAATAAATCAGTTAATAAATGTAAACGTCAACAATGTTAGTCAAATATTAAAAAATTTAAAACCAAACAAATATATAAAATACAATGCTACACTTATGACTAAAACGTTACCAAATAAATATTAAAAGGAACAAATAACAAAATAACTAGGAGATGGAGAGGAACTGACCTAGAGTTGGTCCCTATTGAGCCGACATCTCCGGCGAGACTGGGAGCCTACTCGGGCCAGGGCAGATACTGCAGAGGACGGAACATGCCTGAGCACGCCACCCTCACCCCTAATATTAATATTCTCCAGCATGTCCATCCTGATCCATAACTGCTCTACTATATCCATTTTCTTCCCTTTGCCAAGGTGGTCGGGCACCTCGAACTCAACTGCATTTGCTTCATGGCCTTCATTTATCATATTTTTACGTACCTCTGAAGTCTTGGTGGAAACGTGTTCTTTTATTTTCCTCCTTAGCTTCCTTCCACTTTGCCCCACATATAAGCTTCCGCAAGTCAGGCAAGCAACCCGATACACACCAGATCTATCCAGTGGATCTACGGCATCCTTAATCCTTGGGAGCATATGTTTTAGGGAGCTTAGACTTCGATAGGCAGTACGACGGCCAACCTTTTCCAGCATGCGTCCTATCTTCTCGGAAAATTTCCCTAGGTATGGGATGCTGAGTTGGCACACAGGATTACGAGTCTCTCTCTCTCTCGCCTTGTTTCAATTCATCTTGGACCATCTTTCGCCGATGGGCGAATCGGCGCTCCATGACTTTATCCACCATTCTCTCATCTTACCCATTGGCTGTTGCGATTAGTTTTATGCACTTGAATTCGTTTTGAAAATCCTCTTCTGCTAATGGGATACTCAGGAGTTGGTTTATAAAGTAAGTAATGCCTGAAGTTTTATATTGAGGATGGTGGTAAGAATCAGAAGGGATCACGATGGCAGTGGCGGTAGGCTTCCTATAAATGTTGAAGGAGTGAGACGGCCCTTTCCTTGAAATCACCAAATCTAAGAAACTCAACTTCCCCTCATTCTCCATCTCCAAAGTAAACTTTAACTGCCTATGGCAACTGTTGACGTAGTCCATAAGACCCCTCATTTCATTCTCAGAAAGAAAATATACTTGGTTCAGATTAAAATACTTGTTTTTTTAGGCAATCTGGCCCACTGTGTGTTTTCCAGAACGTGAGAAACCTCTTTTCTCGTCTTCTGAAATGTGAAAATAATACGAGGACAGAAGGGTTGAGAAGTACAAAATAAATTATGGAAATGTATTTATTTATTTTATGAGCTCCAAATAAATAAATTTCCATAATTGATTTTGTACTTCTTAACCCTTCTGTTCTCGCAACTTGTTAACATTTCAGAAGACAAGAAGAGGGCTTCTTCTATTATGGGAATGGTTCTAGATGTGATATAGCGCGGAATTTCGGTTTGAGAGCTATAGTAGTTTAAGGGGAATCATCCAGGATCTACCAGACTGACATCCATAATACAGAAGGCATCCTGGCAGAGCATCCTGTAATTAGATCCTTGGAGAGTGTCACCCCTCATCCTGGAGCCCTATTCAGACACGGCTACCTCTTACCTACACCTTAAAGTCATTAGGCACGGCTCGGGGATATTGTTAACGCTCATCCTATTTTAGCATTTCGGGTTAGGAATTTAAACAATGACTAGCTCACATACCCGGCTTCACCCGGGAATTGATTTGAGGCTGAATGGAGATAGTATTTTTTTGACAAGGCTTTACTAACACAATATTTTGACATTTACGCGTCCCAGTGTTTATGGTTAATACCCGTCGTTTCTGTGGATTTGTTAATAAAAAAAATTGTAAATTCAGGCCTCCATTATAACCATACTCTTGGCCGTTCCTAGAAATGTTAGTAGGGCTTATTATAAGGATGGCGTTAGTGCTAATTCACATACCGAGTGTTTTATTTAGTTCAGTTGAGTCTTTTGTGCCAAATAAAATTGTTGACTCCGGTATAAATTTTTAGCGTATAACGCCTTTATACTTCGGTATACGACGATATTGTATATAACAAACGTTTCTCTAAATAAGAAAATAAACAACTTTTGTTATGTACATATTTGCCGAAACCCCAATAGGAAACGAAATATCGCTATTTTTAATTTCAGGCCTTCTTTAAAAACCCCACTCCTGCCCGTCCCTAGAAATGTTAGTAGGCGTATTATAAGGAAGGCGTTAGTACTAATTCACATACCGAGATTGGTGAAGTTCGGTTGAGTCTTTTGTGCCTAATAAATTGTTGACTCCCGCTATAGTTTTTAGCGTATAACTCATTTATACTTCCTTATACGGCAAAAGTGTATATGACAAAAGTTACTCTAAATTACAAAATAAACAACTTTTGTTATGTGCATATTTGCTGAAAGAGCAATAGGAAACGAAATATCGCTATTTTTAATTTCAGGCCTCCCTTATAACCCCCACTCCTGCCCGTCCCTAGAAATGTTAGTATGACTTATTATAAGGAAATTGTTAGTACTAATTCACATACCGAGTTTTATTTAGTTCGGTTGAGTCGTTAGTGCCAAATAAAATTGTGGACTCCCGCTTTAGTTTATAGCGTATAACTCTTTTATGCTTCCGTATACGGCAAAAGTGCATATAAGAAAAGTTACTCTAAATTACAAAATAAACAACCTTTGTCATGGGCATATTTGCTGAAAAAGCAATAGGAAACGAAATATCGCTATTTTTAATTTCAGGCTTCTCTTATAATCCCCACTCCTGTTTGTCTCAGAGAATATTAATATAGCCTAAAGTTTATGTTAGGTTAGTTGAAATATACATACCAAGTTTCATAAAATTTGTTCACTCGTTTATGCTTGAAAAGGTAATAAACAAACAAAGAGACACCAAAGAAAGAAATTGCAGATATCATGTCTATGACATGTGAAACAAAAAAGTATCGTGAAATTTTGAGAAAAAATCAATGTACAGACAGAGGTTACAATTTTATATATATATGTATATATGTGTATATATATATATATATATATATATATATATATGTGTACATTATATATATATATATTTGTCTGTTGACGCTATAGCGATCAATATTTATGTTTGATCTTAACGAAACTCGGTATTAATTCGTTTTATGCAAAAAAGAAAGATCAAGTAGGTTTATGGCTGAAATCTGACCAGTGGGAGGGGAATAAAGGGGGATTTCGAAGATTCGAAATATCTCCGTTACTATCGATTCAAAAAAATGTATAGAACCAATCTTATTAAAAATTTAATGATCTATGAATGTTGTTCTATACATATTTCCTCTATTATAAATCTTGAGCCTTGAAATATATGGATTTTATTAGATTCGTCCCTAAGTAAAGCCCCACTCGGTCTCATGTCATATTAATAAAAAGTCCGTCACGCAGGGGCTGCGTAAACTAAGCAGATTTCCCACGTGAAGGTTTACAATAGAGAAATTTCACGAGAGTCGAGCCATTAAGGAAAAGACCGAACTAGCTTTTGGCGGGAAAGTCACCCGTCCGTTAGCCGCCCAGATTTAATAAAAATGCAAATAACTCGGTTAATATTCAAGATAGAGAATAAATGTATATAACAATATTTATAGCAAATTTAATTTTCAATAAGATTGATTCTGTACAATTTTTCGATCCGACGTATAGTAACGGAGATATTTTGAATTTTAGAAAATCCTCCCCTCTAAACCCCCCCCCACTGGTCCGATTTCAGCCATTAACGAACTTGATCTTTTTTTTTACATAAAACGACTAAATATCGAGTTTGGTAACGATATATATGTATATATATATATATAAAAATACTAGCTTAGGCGTCCGTTGATGCCCGGGAAACCATTGTTAAGTGACTAATGATGGTATTTTTATAGCAAGACTTCAGTACGTACAATTACACTTCCCTCCACGATGTATTGTTTTTTCAAAACAGCCAATCCTAAAGTGTAACTTTCAGGGTTAATAGAATAGAAATTTTAGTTTTGAAGAATATATGAAAATGGGTTCCTAATCTATCCCTCACGACTTTTTGACTCACGGTTTTTGAATAATTCAAACCATAATCATGGATAGCTATTATTATAACTAAATATCATCTATAATGAACATATTTCCTGCCAAAAATCAATCCAAGCACATATAGTTTTAGCGTAGTTTTATACATAAGATTATATTCGTATTAGTAAGCCTCAGTGGAAATCACTTCCCGTCATGCCAGCATTCCACAGGAAATAAGTAAACTCAATTAACTCCCGTGAATTTCCGCTCTCGCAGGAGCGTTAGCATCATTGTTATCCTTAGAATATTGATTCAGAATATTATTTTAATAATTTATCTACCTGATGGAACTAAATAATAGATCCCTAAACATAAAGTCATTTATGTTCAAAAAGCTAGATGAGGGGAAGAGAGCCCCCCCTGCAACCTAGTAATTCTGTAAACATTCATATCGCATAAACCATGAAATACCATTAATGCTGTTATAAATACTATTTCTATTAGAAATAAATAACAAAGTTATATGGAAAATAAATAAATAAATGAGGAGGCGACAGAGATTTATAAGCTCACTAATCCGAATCATACTTACAACTATCATATAAGACTAAAACATAACATCTCTTGTCATAATATGCATTTATTAAAAAAAAAACTTAAATAAGCACTAATAAAATTAATGACTCCCGCTATTGTTTTAGCGTATATGCCTTGTTAACTTCATTTACGGCAAAAGTGAATACACCATAAGTTACTTTACATAACAAAAGTGAACAACTTTTGTTATGTGCATATTTGCCGAAACCCCAATAGGAAACGAAATATCACTATTTTTAATTTCAGACCTCTCTTATAACCCCCACTCCTGCCTGTCCCTAGAAATGTTAGTATGGCTTATTATAAGGAAGGCGTTAGTACTAATTCACATACCGAGTTTGGTGTAGTTCGGTTGAGTCTTTTGTGCCTAATAAATTGTTGACTCCCGCTATAGTTTTTAGCGTATAACTCATTTATACTCCCGTATACGGCAAAAGTGCATATAACAAAAGTTACTCTAAATAACAAAATAAACAACTTTTGTTATGTGCATATTTGCTGAAAAAGCAATAGGAAACGAAATATCGCTATTTTTAATTTCAGGCCTCCCTTATAACCCCCATTCCTGCCCGTCCCTAGAAATGTTAGTATGGCTTATTATAAGGAAATCGTTAATACTAATTCACATACCGAGTTTGGTTTAGTTCGGTTGAGTCTTTTGTGCCAAGTAAAATTGTGGACTTCCGCTATAGTTTTTAGCGTATAACTCATTTATACTTCCGTATACGGCAAAAGTGCATATTACAAAAGTTACTCTAAATTACAAAATAAACAACTTTTGTTATGGGCATATTTGCTGAAAAAGCAATAGGAAACGAAATATCGCTATTTTTAATTTCAGGCCTTGCTTATAACCCCCACTCCTGTTTGTCTCAGAGGATATTAATATAGCCTAAAGTCTAAGTTGTGTTAGTTGTAATATACATACCAAGTTTCATAAAATTCGGTTCAGCCGTTTATGCGTGAAAATGTAACAAACAAACAAACAGACACCAAAGAAACAAAATGCAGTTATGGTGTCTATGACATGTGAAACGAAAAGTTATCGTGAAATTTCGCGAAAAAAATCAATGTACAGACAGAGGTTACAATTTTATATATAATATATGTGTATATATATATATATATATATATAATATATATATTATATAGATATAATATATATATATATATTAGTCTGTTGACGCTCTAGCGATCAATATTTATGTTTGATCTTAACAGAACTCGGTATTAATTCGTTTTATGCAAGAAAGAAAGATCAAGTAGGTTTGGGCTGAAATGGACCAGTGGTGAGGGAATAAAATAAAGGGGGATTTCGAAGATTCGAAATATCTCCGTTACTATCGATTCAAAAAAATGTATAGAACCAATCTTATTAAAAATTTAATGATCTATGAATGTTGTTCTATACATATTTCCTCTATTATAAATATTAAGGGAGATTTATGGATTTTATTAGATTTCACCCTAAGTAAAGCCCCTCTCGGTCTCATGGTCTATTAATAAAAAGTCCGTCACGCGGGGGCTGCGTTTAAACTGTGCAGACTTTATCAGTGAAGTTATACAATAGAGAAATTTCACGAGAGTCGAAGCGTTAAGAAAAGGCACGCCGAAACTAGCTTTTGCGGGAAAGTCACCCGTCCGTTAGCCGCCAAGATTTAATATAATGCAAATAACTCGGTTAATTTTCAAGATAGAGAAATAAAGTGTTTATGAAAAAAACAATATTTTTATAGCATATAATGTTTCAATTAGATTGATTTGTACAATTTTCGATCGACGTATAGTATCGGAGATTATTTTGAATTTTCGAAAATCCTCCCCTCTACACCCCTCCTCCAACTGGTTACGATTTCAAGCACTTAACGAACTTGATCTTTTTTTAACATAAAAACGACTAATTATCGAGTTTGGTAACGTTATATATGTGTATATATACATACTATACTATTATAGATATATATTTTATATTTACTATATATATATATATACTAGCTATGGTACCCGTTGATGCCCGGGAAATCATTGAGATTGACTTTGATGGTATTTTTATAGCCATAACTTCAACTGTTGCTGTTACAATTGGCACTTCCCTCCCACGATATATTGTTTTTTCATAACAGCTAATCCTAAAAGAGAGCGGGTAGCTTTCAGGGTTAATAGAATAGAAATTTTAGTTTTGAAGAAATATATAAAATGGGTTCCTAATCTATCCCTCACGACTTTTTGACCTCACGGTTTTTGAATAATCAAAACCAGTATGTCTGTCGTGATAGCTATTTTGTTTATCATTTATTTGTCTCTCTATAATGAACATCTTGTTCTGCTCAAAAATCACATCCAAAGCACATTTAGTTTTAGCATAGATTTATACATAAGATTATTTTCGTATTAGTAAACCTCAGTGGAAATCACTTCACGTCATGCCAGCATTCCACAGGAAAGAAGTATACTCAATTAACTCCCGTGAATTTTTCCGCTCTTGCAGGAGCGTTAGCATCATTGTTTTCCTTAGAATATTGATTCAGAATTTTTATTTTAATAATAATTTTTCTACCTGATGGAACTAAATACATAGATCCCTAATCCTAATTTCATTTATGTTCAAAAAAGCTAGATGAGGGGAAGAGAGCCCCCCCTGCAACCTAGTAATACTTTAAACATACATATCGAGTATATATTAAATACCAGAAATGCTCTTATAGTTTATATTTCTATTAGAAATAAATAACTCAAAGTTATTGGGAAAAATAAATAAATAAATGAGGAGGGCGACGGAGAATTATAAGCTCACTAATCCGATTCATACTTACAAACTATCATATAAGACCTAAAAACATAACATCTCTTGTTCATAAATATGCATTTTTTAAAAACACTTAAATAGACACTAATAAAATTAAGGACTCCCGCTATGGTTTTAGCGTATATGGCCTGTATTAACTTCATTTACGGCAAAGTGAATACAACCATAAGTTATTTACATAACAAAAGTGAACACTTTTGCTATGTGCACGTTTGAACGAAAAAAAAAATAGAAAATGAAAATTGCGAATTTTTTATTTCAGGCCTGTTCTTTTAACCCTCACTCCCGTTTGAACACCCTACAACATTTGATTATAGCTTATAAACATGGATGAATTTATGCTAATTCGCATACCATGTTTTTGTTAAATACGGTTCAATCGTTTGAGCTTCACAAAATTGATGGCTTCCGCTTTAGATTTTTAAAACGTATATCTCGTTTATTACTATGTTTTACAGCAAAAAAGTGAATATAACCAAAGGTACTTTAAATAATAAAATAAACGACTTTTGGTCACATGTGCATATTTTGCAGAAAAAACCAGTAGAAAAAGAAATATCGCTATTTTTTAATTTTACAGGCCTCCCTTATAACCCCCATTACTTGCCGACCCTAGAAATGATTGGTATGGCTTATAATAATTAAGGTGTCAGAGATAATACACATTCCCGAGTTTTATTTAGTTCGGTTGGAGTCTTTTGTGCCAAATAATATTGTTGTCTCCCCTTATAATTTTTAGCGTATAACGCCTTTATAATTCGGTATTCGGTCGATAGTGTATATAACAAAAGTTTCTCTAAATAACAAAATAAATAACTTTTGTTATGTGCAATATTGGCCGTCAAACCCCAATAGTAAAAACGAAATTATCACTAGTTTTAATTTCAGTCATCCCTTACATACCCCCAACTCCTACCCGTCCCTAGAAATGATAGTATGGCCTTATTATTAAGGCGTTTGTGCTAACACAACATACCTAGTTTTATTTAGTTCGGTTGAGTTTTTGTCCCAATTAAAATTTCGCGCACTTCCGCTATAGGTTTTAGCGTATATCTCGTTTATAATTCGGTATTCGAAAAAAGTGTATATAACAAAAGTTACTCTAAACAACACTTAAACAACTTTTGTTATGTCCATATATGCCAAAAAAACAATAGAAAACGAAATATCGCTATTTTTAATTTTTGGCTTCCCTTATAACCCCCACTCCTGTTTGCCTCAGGAGAATTTAATATAACCTAAAGTCTAAGTTGGGTTAGTAATAATATACATACTACGTTTCATTAAATTCGGTTCAGCCGTTTTTTGCGTTGAAAAAAGGTAACAAACAAAACAGATCCCAAAGAAACAAAATGCTGTCTATGGTGCCTATGAACATGTGAAAACGAAAAGTTATCGTGAAATTTCGTCGAAAGAAATCAATAACAGACAGAGGTTACTATTATATATATATATTTATATGCATATATATATATATATATATATATAATATAAACTCATATATATATATATTTATATTTATATATATATACACACACAGTTTAGTTTTGAACACGGACCTATTTTCCGTCATCTCATGGGTAGGGTCGATGGACATTTAAGGAAAAATTTCGATAATTCTCGGTTAATATGACTATGAGTTCACGAGGGGGGGTTTTATTGAAGACTGAAACTTTAAAAAAAAGTCCGTCACGCAGGTGGCTGCGTTAAATAAGCAGATTTCCCTCGTGAAGTTTAATAAAAGATATATCGTCGCTCTCTACTGCTAACACTACACCGTGAATAAATACAAACGGAAATAAAGAAATGTTTCATCCATTTTCAATAGCCTGCCGACAGGACAAGCGTTAGGTTACGAATGTGTAAACAAAACTAGGTCCCGCCTCACACCGGAAGAAAAAACAATTACTGCATTATATCAGAATATAACACATTAATTTTATTGAGAACTATTTACTAATTACTAGTTGTAATTAATTATGAGTCAGAATAATTGTTATCTCAATCAATAAAATTTTTGTAGTCCAAGACTCTCTTGATTAGCATGGGCGCGCAGGGCGGGATGAGTCACCAGAGCATATTTGCATGTATCTAGTATAATAAAGGTCTCTTGAATACAATTTTTGGTGTTTTAAACTTCCAATATTGTGATTTAATTTTTGTATCAGAGTATTGTTTACGTAACATGAGTAGAAGTTGGCGGTTTGGTGAAAACTCGAAAAAATGCAAATATCTCGGGTAATATTCAAGAAGTTCAGAGAATAAATGTTAGATAACAATATTTATAGTAAATTTAATTTGTAATAAGATTGATTCTGTATAATTTTTCGATCCGACGTATAGTTCGTAACGGAGATATTTCGAATTTTCGAAAATCCTCCCCTCTAAACCCCCCTCCCACTGGTCCGATTTCAGCCCGTTAACGAACTTTGGATCTTTCTTTTTACATAAAACGCTTTAAATATGAAGTTTGGTAAGGATTAAACAAAAATTGCGACCGCTAGAGCAGTAACAGACAAATATATAGTAGATAGATAGATAGATATATATATAGATTATATATACAGTTTTGAACGGACCTCATTTTCGTCATTATCTACTATGGTACGGATCGATGGTCATTTGAAGAAAAATGTCCGAAAATTCCGTCATGAGTACAACCTCAATCAGATGATTTCCCTTAAGGGAAATCTGCATAAAATCGATATATCTCGGTTAATATTCGTGATAGGAAAGACATGTATAAGCCAATATTTATAGACGATTACATATGCAATAACATTGATTCTATACAATATTTCGATCTGGCACATAAAAACGGAATATTTCGAATTTTTAAAATTCTCCCCCTATAAACGAACTTGATCTTTCCTTTTACATCCAATGATGATATATCGAGTTTGGTAACGATAAAACTAAAATTGCGGCCCATAGAGCTCTAACAGACTGAAATGTCCAAAGACTAGCAACAAACTATCAGAAATAAGTGGATCCATAAATTATGCAGATTTCCCTTGTGCTGGTACAACACACTACTGATCTCATCTCATAGTATATATCTATTTTTAAGTAAAATAAAATTTGGCATTTAAACTACAAATAAAGTGTTTCATATATAAAAGAGTATTGTGAATGTGACATAGGTAGATGGGGGAAGGTTTACTGAAGCCTGAAAACTGAAAAATGCAAATTTCTCGGTTAATATTGAATATAGAGAATAAATGTATTTAAAAATATTAGCTGATTTCCCATGAGAGAATTCAGCTATTGAGACCGTACTCAAGACGCGATTTTCGAAAAATTCCTTCAAATGTCTGTTCAAAATTACACACACACATATATATATATATATATATATATGGCTATGTATATATACATGTTTGTTACCACTCTAGCCGTCGCAATTTTTGTATGTTCGTCAACGGCTGAAATCGAACTTAGAGGAGAGGAATTTCGAAAATTCTTAATACGTCCATTATTATGAGTCGGAGAAAAACTGTATAAGACCAATCCTATTGCTAATGTAATGTTCTATAAATGTTGTTATGTGTATTTTTCATTATCTTGAATATTAACCGAGATATTTGTATTTTATAGTTTTCGGCCTTCGGTAAACCCCTACTTCTCCTCATGCCATATCCACAATAAGCAGTAATATTATGTAGCACTATATTTGAATCGTAAATAACAAATATTGTTCTCATTGAACCTTTACGTCATGAGATAAATGCAAATACGTGACACAAGTGGGAAATCTTCTGAGTTAACTCAGCCACTGCGTGACGGGCTTTTATAGTAAATTTAGTTTGATAAGATAAGTTCGATATAATTGTTATAAAATAGAGAGATATAATTTTGAACGTTCCTTATTTTCGTCATCTACTATCTAGGATAGATGGTCATTTGAGGAAAATTTTACGAACTCAATATCAGATTTTCTTTCATGGAAATCTGCTGATAAACACCCACGCTGGGGAATAGTGAGGCAAGGGACCTTCGTGGGACAAAAACTGGCAGCCCGAGCCACTGATGAGGGCTTTACCCCTCAGAGGGAAAAAAATAGTCATTAATTTTCAGTTGGTACCAAGAGAAAAGGTTGCATTGCCACCTGCTCACTTTGAATTAGGCCGTGTGAAGCTGTTGGAGGGAAGGTTTTTTCCCTGCCCAATTTTCCGGAAATTTCCCTTTTCCTTTATTACAGGGAAAATGATAAATAAATATATGCATTCGTCTGATTCGTGAGCGTTGTTCACAAATGTTAGACCTTTCAAGAATGGGGAAAAAAAGTCCGTCACGCAGGGGCTGCGTAAACAAAGCAGATTTCCCAAGGGAAGGTTTACAACTGATAAATCTACATACTGGTAACACCACCGTGAATGTTATGCGAATAAATACATATGCTATTAAGAAATCAATCAGTCAATTTACATGTTAATAATATTTACGACGGAAATCGTCTGAATTGTAAACAAACAGGGCAGCCAACTTTGCAAAGCTGAATAGATAGAATTATTCTAGACCGGAAAGATGAGCAATTAATGAAATATACTTGAACATAACACATTAATTTTATTTTTTATGTTTTTGTTTTGTTTTATTAATTTTATTGAGTTATTTACTATAGCTAGTGGAGAAATTTGAAATGAATCAGAATAATTTCTATCTCAATCACTCAGATTTTAGTAATCCAAGGTAACGATTAAACATTAATTGCGACCGCTTAAGCAGTAACAGACAAATATATATATATATATATATATATATATATATATATATATATATAATTGTGTTGATGTTTTCGACCAGGTCATATTTATATATGGTGTTGTTGTTGATTTTTTGGAGGTTTGGTCAAAGTTGGTGAAAGAAACTTCTTAGTTTATTCCGATATTCAAGAATTTTATTTTCTCTTCTTCGGGGCTGTACAAATACAGTTTCTACTTTATAATATTGCACATGTTTGTTAAATTATTAAGTTAATTAATTTATATTTCTTTCACCAACTTTGCCCAAACCTCCAAAAAAAAAAAACACCATATATATATATATATATATATATATATATATATATATATATATATATATATATATACTAGCTAAGGTACCCGGCGATGCCCGGGGAAATCATTCTTGACTGACTAATGATGGTATTTTTATAGTAAGACTTCAATGTGTACAAATACACTTCCCTCCACGACGTAATGATTTTCCGAAATAGCCAACCCTGAAGGGTAACTTTTGGGGATTAATAGAATAGAAATTTTATTTTTGAAGGATAAATGAAAATGTGTTCCTAATCTATCCCTCTACACTTTTTGACTCACCGTTTTTCAATAATTCAAACCATAATCATGGGTAGCATTTATTACAATTAAATATCATCTATAATAAACATATTTCCTTTCAAAAGCCAATCCGAGCTCACATAGTTTAGGCAAAGTTTTGCACGTAAGATTATATTTGTATTAGTGAATCTCACTGGGAATCGCTTCCAGTAATGCCAGTCGGGAAGTAAGTGCAATTAACGTGTAAGGCTCCCGTCATCTTCCGCTCCTGCATGAGACATCTCAACATTCATCTACTTCTATTATTGATGCAAAACATAATTTTATAATTTATCTACCGGATGGAATTAAATAATAGTGGCACCCTGAAAATATCATATCGACGCATTAAAACGCATATTGTTTTTTGTCATAATGACATTACCATTAACGTTTAATTGTTATTATATTAAATATATCAATAACATCAAGGTATATTATACAAATTAAATAATGGACATCAAGGTATATTATACAAATTAAATAATGGACATCAAGGTAGATTATACAAATGGAAATGCTCTTATAGATTATATTTCTATTGGAAATAAATAACAAAGTTATTAGGAGGGGGTGACGAAGATTTATTACCTCACTAAACCTAATCATACTTTGAACTATCCTATAAAACATAACATCATTTGTCATAATATTCCTTTATTAAAACCCCTTAAATAAGTACTAATATATTTATTGACTCCCGTTTTGCGTATATCCCGTGTTTACTTTATTTTACGACAAAAGTGAATGCGTACAAAAGTTACTCTAAATAACAAAGTAAACAACTTTTGTTATTTGCATGTTTGTCGAAAAACCTATAGAAACGAAATATACTACACATATATACATCATATATACTCCAAATATACGATATACTGTTAATTTCAAGCCTCCCTTACAAACCCCACTCCTGCTCGTCCCTAGAAATGTTGGTATGGCCTATGATAATTAGGGCGTCAACACTAATATACATACCGAGTTTTTATTTAGTTCGGTTGAGTCTTTTGAGCCTAAATTAATGACTCCCGCATTAGTTTATAGTGTATATCTCGATTATACCTTGTTAAAAGACAAAAATGTATATAACAAAAGTTACTCTAAATAACAAAATAAACAACTTTTGTTATGTGCATATTTGCTGAAAAACGAATAGAAAACGAAATACCATTATTTTTAAATTCAGGCCTCACTTACAACCTTCACTCCTGCCTGTCCCTAGAAATGTTGGAATGGCTTGTTATAATGAAAGCGTTAGTACTAATACACATACCGAGTTTTATTTATTTCGGTTGGGTCTTTTGTCCCAAATAAAATTGTTGATTTTCGCTATAGATTTTAGCGTATATCTCGTTTATAATTCGGTATACGAAAAAAGTGTATATAACAAAAGTTACTGTATATAACAAAAATAAACAACTTTTGTTATGTTCATGTTTGCCAAAAAACCAATAGTAAACGAAATATCGCTATTTTTAATTTGAAGCCTCCCATATAACCCCCACTCCTGTTTGTCTTAGAGAATATTAATATAGCCTAAAGTCTAAGTTGGGCTAGTAGTAATATACATACCAAGTTTCATAAAATTCGATTAAGCCGTTTATGGTAACAAACAAACAGACACGAAAGAAACAAAAAGCAGTTAGGGTGTCTATCACAAGTGAAACGAAAAGTTATTGTGAAATTTCGCAAAAAAAAATGTACAGACAGAGGTTAAAATTTTATATATATAAATATATATATATATATATATATATATATATATATATATATATATATATATATATATACAGTTTTGAACGGACCTCATTTTCGTCATGTCCTAGGTAGGATCGATGGACATTTGAAGAAAAAGGCCGAAAATCGCGTGATGAGTAAGACCTCAATAGCTGATTTCCCTTAAAGGAAATCTACTAAAAGTCCGTCACGGAAGGGCTGCGTAATCAACGCAGGCTTTTCCAGTGCTGGTATATACATACATGTGATCTCTTACTCTCTATTTCGATGTAAAAAACCGTATGAATAGAAGGGAGGGCGGGGGTAGTAAATGCTGAAACAAAGATAGTTTGAATTACTTGCTTAAGAATTGAGTTATGAAAAAACCATTAATAGTTTGTCAAGATTGGTTCCATAACATTCTATGTTATAACTGGAAAATGTTTATTTTATCTATATTCAAGTAATTGTTTTTCTTTCCGTTCCAGAATATTTTTGTCTATTTAATCAGCTCTGAGAGGTTGGCCGACCTGTTTTTTTACAATTCAGGCGCTTTCCATTGTGGAGGTTATTAACCCTTAATCAGACAAAAGTGAATTGGGATGATAAATTTTGTTGTCCTTGTTTTTTGTGCTTTAAAATGGGCTCATACATTACAGTGGATACTAATTTAATATTCCTTCTTTTTTTTTATACATACTATTTACAGTTTATATAAAATTAGCTAAAGAAAATCAGGCTTCGAAAGTACTTGAAAATGAACAAGTAATCTTCAAAGAATATGCTGAATAAAAGTTTGAAGTAAAAATCTTAATAAAATCAGTAAAAACAAGGGTGAAATTACGTGCTCTGAGTAGTTGCCATGTTGTTCTCTTGGGCACTGACACACATGCAATTTTTCTGTTATAAATGTGAACCATTGCCAACCATTCTCACAAAAATTCCTTTTAAATCAACCAACCACAATTTCTAGGATTGAAAAAATTCTTTTTGAGAGCCCCTCCAAGGATTATGTTTAAAAAAAAAAACATAATAAAATCATGTATGTTGTGTCATACATTGTCTGATTAAGGGTTAAAATTTAAATTGGCTGAATGATTTCTGAGTTATTTATATTTGTTCACTCAATATTCACGATGGTCTTAAGTGTAGAAATGTGTAAATTTGTCTATTGTATAACTTAACTTGGGCAATATTCTTAGTCACTGCGTGGTGGATTTTAGTTAAAAAATGTTTGGTAGAGATGCAATGTTTTGTTCTTTTTTTAAAAAAAGACAATGACTGATTATTACAAATGATCTGCCTTCCAATGAAAAAATATTCCTGTTTTCATTTAATAAGCTTTAAATTCAAGTTAATTTAGTTGAGGTCTGTTACAGAATACTCTGACAGTTCGCCTCCAGGTTTATATAGCAGAAAAATGGAGGGAAATTCTATCTCTCTCATTTTCAGTATTTTCAACAAAAATAATTACGATAAATTTTTAAATACCAATATATTTTTTTTTCTTTTTACGAACCAAAAGAAGTATTTTAATCGCCAAAATTTCTTTATAATAATTTATCAGATATCCCTTAAGACAAATCAGCTATTGAGGTCGTATGCATGATGCGATTTTCAAAAATTCCGCCACGCAGGGGCTCCGTAAACTAAACTCATTTTCCAAGTTTTACAATAGGCAATACTGGTAACACTTAACACCACCGTGAGTAAATACAAACGGTAATGAGAAACCCTTCAGTTAATTTTAATAAGCTCACAACGGAAACGGCTTCTGAATTGTAAACAAATAGGTCTGCCAACCACTCAGAGCTGAACAGATAGATAGACATATTCTTCACCGGAAAGAAAAAGTCCGTCACGCAGGGGCTGCGTAAACTAAGCAGATTTCCCACGTGAAGTTATACAATAGAGAAATCTGCCTAATAACAGCTGTAGTAGTAAGTAACCTCTAAACCTATTCACGAGGAACTAATAGTTACAGAAACGGCCACCAGAGCTCTCGGCGGAAAGGCCGAACATAGCCGACCACACGCAGAATACAAATGCAAATATCTCAGTTAATATTCTAGATACAGAATAAATGTATAGAACAATATTTATAGTAAATTGAATTTGCAATAAGATACATTCTATACACTTTTTCGATCCGACGCATAATAACGGAGATATTTCGACTTTTTGAAAATCCTCCCCTCTAAACCCCCCCTCCCACGGGTCCGATTTCAGCCATTAACGAACTTATTCTTCCTTTTTACATGAAACGATTAAATTCCGAGTTTGGTAACGATCAAACAAAAATTGCAACCGCTAGAGCGGTAACAGACAAATATAACTATATATATATATATATATATATATATATATATATATATATATATATATATACAGTTTTGAACGGACTTCATTTTCGTCATCTACTAGGTAGGATCGATGGACATTTGAAGAAAATTGTCGAAAATTCCGTCATGAGTTCAACCTCAATAGCTGATTTCCCTTAAGGGAAATCTGCTAAAACACTTAATGAAATATTTCTGAATATAACATATTAACTTTATTGCAAACTACTTAATATGCCTAGTACTGCAATTTATAATAAATCAGAATAATTTATATTTTAATAAGATAAAATTTAGTAGTCCAAGAAATAAAGAAGGGGGGGGGGTGGATCAAAATAACGTGTTTGCATATAAATCGCAAGGTAAAAGCTTACACGAGTCTAAACCAATTTCACGAGAGCCGAACAGTTACGGAAACAGGCGAAAACTAGTTCCGCTCTTTCCCTCGAACAATACCGACAATTGCCGATCTCATCTCGTCAGTTATCCCAGACACTAATGCTATACAAGAGAGTGAAGAGAAAGAAATTTCACGAAAGTAGTTAAGGAAAAGACCGAACTAGCTTTTGGCGGGAAAGTCACCCGTCCGTTAGCCGCCCAGATTTAATAAATATGCAAATAACTCGTTTAATATACAAGATAGAGAATACATGCATACAATAATCTTTATACTAAATTTTATTTGAAATAAAATTGGTTCTATTCAAGTTTTCGATTCGACGTGCAGTAACGGAGATTTTTCAAATTTTCGAAAATCCTCCCCTCTAAACCCCCCCCCTCCCACTGGACCGAATTCAGCCATTAACGAACTTGATCTTTCTCTTTACACAAAACGATTAAATATCGAGTTTGGTAACGATCAAACAAAGATTACGACCTCTAGAGCGTTATAATTTTGAACTGACCTTTTCGTCATCTCCTGGGTTGGATCGATGGAAATTTTGAAGGAATTGTTCGAAAATCGCGTCATGAGTATGACCTCAATAGATGATTTCCTGAAGGGAAATCTGCTAAAATTCCCTCAAATGTCCATCGATCCTACCCAGAATATGAGTAAAATGAAGTCCGTTTAAATATATATTCATTTGTTTGTTGACACACTAGCGGTAACAATTTTTGTTTGTTCGTTACCAAAACTCGGTATTTCATTGATTTCTCTAATAGTAGGTTGAAAAAGCGTTCACAGAATACAAATGTCCAAACCTCAAACTGTTTCAAGTCAGCGCGGCCGTATGTAAACGAACATTGTACAGTTATATAAATATGTATGTACTTGAAGAGACTGTAGGAGGAATGTCTAGTGTTAAAACTCTAGAGTTGAATATGTATTCAATTAGTGTGGAGACATATAAAAGTTGGTGACAGGCCGATAGGAGCAGGTGTAGAAATTAAACTACCCCTCGTCAGCTGTCATGGGGCTCCTAACTCAGCCTGTTATTCACTTTGTTTAGTTACAAATAGTCAGTCGTTACTTTTTTTTGTTCTGAGTCCGAATTCATAAATGCTATTTCAGCAAGATTCTCTCGTTACAAAAAAAGAAAAAAAAATAACACGTCGCAGCTTTGGTCAGCGATTTTTCTGCTGAAAAACCACATTCAAATTGTCATGACATATTTTTTTTTCGTCCTTGCCCAGTAACCTTGGATAATTTAGTTTATTTTGTATAGTCACCTATCTGTGTCATTCTATACATCATCCTCGAATTCTCTTTTTAATTTTTTTTTATCCATTTCTCCCGATTGAGGAACCAAGTGGTCAGGATCAATAAAACTCCTTCAATGAGGGGCTGCGTAAACTAAGCAAATTTTACACGTGCCATTAGGGGGGGGGGGGCACTGAAGCCAGAAAACACGAAAGTGCTAATAGCTCCCTTGAGATTTGAGTTAACAATGAAGTCCGTCACGCAGAGGCTACGTAAACAAAGCAGATTTCCCAAGGGAAAGTGTAAAATAGATAAATATACATGCAGGAAGTTGTTAAGAGAATAAAAATAAACGGTAATGAGAAAACTTTCAGTAAATATACAATAATAATAATCACTACAGGCTAGCCAACCTCGTAGCACTGAATAAATAGATGGACCGGAAAGACAAACAATTAATGAAATATATCAGAATATAACATATTAATTTTATTCAAAACAATTTTTCTAAAGCTAGTAATGTCATTATTAATGAATAATACTCAGTTTTATCTCAATCATCCAAATTTTAGTAATCCATGAACAAAAGAAGGGGGGGGGGGGTTAACTGTACGCATTCGCATATATCGCACAAAGTAAAAGTTTAATAAAAACAATATTTTTTATTTAACCTTGTAATGAAGTAGTTCATGATATAAAGCCTTATTGTTAATTTGATTTGATATGAGCAGAAGCAGTGGGGAGGGCGTTTGCTTAAGGCTCAACTGAAAAATACAAATATCTCGGTTAATGTTCAAGAATAAATGTGCATAACAATATTTATAGTACGTTTAATTTGCAATAAAATTTGTTTTGTACAATTTTTCAATCTGACCCACTCCAATTCAATTTCGAATTTTCGAAAATCCGCACCTCCAAACCAAGCCTCCCACTTCCATTTTAGCCGTATACGGACCTTGACCTTTCTTTTTACGTAAAACGTTTAAATATCAAGTTTGGTAACGATCAAACATAAATTGCGACCACTAGAGCGTTAACAGACATATCTATATATATATATAAAATTGTAACCTCTGTCTGTACATTGATTTTTTTCGCGAAATTTCACGATAACTTTTCGTTTCACATGTCATAGACACCATAACTGCATTTTGTTTCTTTCGTGTCTGTTTGTTTGTTTGTTTATTTGTTTGTTTGTTTGTTACCTTTTCACGCATAAACGGCTGAACCGAATTTTATGAAACTTGGTATGTATATTACTACTAACCCAACTTAGACTTTAGGCTATATTAATATTCTCTAAGACAACAGGAGTGGGGGTTATAGGGGAGGCCTGAAATTAAAAATAGCGATATTTCGTTTCCTATTGCTTTTTCAGCAAATATGCACATAACAAAAGTTGTTTATTTTGTTATTTAGAGTAACTTTTGTTATATGCACTTTTGCCGTATACGGGAGTATAAATGAGTTATACGCTAAAAACTATAGCGGGAGTCTACAATTTTATTTGGCACAAAAGACTCAACCGAACTTAACCAAACTCGCTATGTGAATTAATACTAACAATTTCCTTATAATAAGCCATACTAACATTTCTAGGGACGGGCAGGAGTGGGGGTTATAAGGGAGGCCTGAAATTAAAAATAGCGATATTTCGTTTCCTATTGCTTTTTCAGCAAATATGCACATAACAAAAGTTGTTTATTTTGTTATTTAGAGTAACTTTTGTTATATGCACTTTTGCCGTATACGGAAGCATAAATGAGTTATACGCTATAAGCTATAGCGGGAGTCCACAATTTTATTTGGCACTAAAGACTCAACCGAATTAAACCAAACTCGGTATATGAATTAGTACTAACAATTTCCTTATAATAAGCCATACTAACATTTCTAGGGACGGGCAGGAGTGGGGGTTATAAGGGAGGCCTGAAATTAAAAATAATGATTTCCTATTGGGGTTTCGGCAAATATGCACATAACAAAAGTTGTTTATTTTGTTATTTAGAGAAATTTGCTCAACACTTCTTTTCAATATGAACTACCAGGTACTTCATCTGAAAAAAGTAATTCAAATGTATGTCAATATTATCTCCTTAATAATTCAAATCTATGCATAATGCACAGGAGACGGAAAATATGACAATATGGAGGACAGTGAATTCTTACATGAAATATTAATTTTATTATTAACAAATCCATAGCAATGACAGGTATAATAAACTCTAAACACTGAGACGGGGAAATGTCAAAATATTGTGCAAAGCAAAGCCTTGCCAAAAAAAAAAATACCATCACCATTCAGCCTCAAATGAATTCCCGGGCGAAGCCGGGTATCTGAGCTAGTATATATATATATATATTGAACGGACCTCATTTTCGTCACCTCATGGGTAGGATCGATGGACATTTGAAGAAGGTTTTCGAAAACTGTGTCATGAGTATGACCTCAATAGCTAATTTCCCTTCAGGGAAATCTGCTAAAACTGGATAGATCGACAAATATAGAGCATTAATAGTTTAACAATATTGGTACCATAACATTTTTTCGATCCCACTCAAATTAAAGGAGAGATGCCGATTTAGGACTATGAACTTAGGAGTTGCGTGTAACGGTTAATTATCAAGTGTGGAGTGGATCAAATAATGATATTCAAGACGTGAAATCTTAATTCATGACGTTATCACATAACGGATATGTACCTTGTATAATAAAGGTCTCCTGAAAACAATATTTGGTATAAAAGATTCCGATAAAGTGGTTTATGATATAACAGCACATTGCTATCTTTATATGTGTAGGGTTGGACGATGTACGAGGCATAAAGTTATATTATCTTCAGTATTAAATAAAGTCCGTCACGCAGGGGCTGCGTAAACTAAGCAGATTTCCCACTAGAAGTTTTACAATAGAGAAATCTGCCTAATAACAACTGTAGTAGTAAGAAACCTCTAAACCTAAAACATTATTTAGGGCGTAATAACCCAGTAGTTTCTAGCCCCAAAAAACAGTTAACCTAACCTCTAAACCTATTCACGAGGGACGAATAGTTATGGAAACGGCCACCAGAGCTTTAGGCGGAAAGTCCGAACATAGCCTACTGGTGACCACACGCAGAATACAAATGCAAATATCTCGGATAATATTCACGATAGAGAATAAATGTATATAACAATATTTATAGTAAATGTAATTTGCAATAAGATTGATTCTGTACAATTTTTCGATTTGGCGTATAGTAACGGAGATATTTCGAAAATCCTCCCCTCTAAACCCCCCTCCCACTGGTCCGATTTCAGCCGTTAACGAACTTGATCTTTCTTTTTACATAAAACGACTAAATATCGAGTTTGGTAACGATCAAACAAAAATTGCGACCGCTAGAGCGGAAACAGACAAATATATATATATATATAAAATTGTAACCTCTGTCTGTACATTGAATTTTTTCGCGAAATTTCACGATAACTTTTCGTTTCACATGTCATAGACACCATATCTGCAATTTGTTTCTTTCGTGTATGTTTGTTTGTTTGTTTGTTTGTTTGTTACCTTTTCACGCATAAACGGCTGAACCGAATTTTATGAAACTTGGTATGTATATTACTACTAACCCAACTTAGACTTTAGGCTATATTAATTTTCTCTGAGACGAACAGGAGTGGGGGTTATAAGGGAAGCATGAAATTAAAAATAGCGATATTTCGTTTTCTATTGGTTTTTCGGTACATATGCACATAACAAAAGTTGTTTATTTTGTTATTTAGAGTAATCTTTGTTATATACACTTTTGTCGTATACCGAAGTTTAAATGCGTTATACGCTAAAAATTATAGCGGGAGTCAACAATATTATTTGCCAAAAAAGACTCAACCGAACTAAATAAAACTCGGTATGTGTATTAGTAGTGAGGTCTTCATTATAATAAGCCATACCAACATTTCTATGGACGGGCAGGAGTGGTGGTTATAAGGGAAGCCTGAAATTAAAAATAGCGATATTTCGCTTCCTATTGGTTTTCCCACAAATATAAACATAACAAAAGTTGTTTATTTTGTCATTTGGAGTAACTTTTGTTATATACACTTTTGTCGTATACCTAAGTATAAATGAGTTATACGTTAAAACCTTAGCGGGCACTAACGTCTGAACCGAAAATAACAAAGCTCTGTATGACAATTAGCATTAATTCTTACATAATT
This sequence comes from Riptortus pedestris, assembly GCA_019009955.1. Classification (NCBI taxonomy): domain Eukaryota; kingdom Metazoa; phylum Arthropoda; class Insecta; order Hemiptera; family Alydidae; genus Riptortus; species Riptortus pedestris. The sequence continues at coordinate 9,802,659 of CM032232.1, forward strand.
ATTAGTTATATTAAAATTTTGAGGTTCGAACGGGAGGGGGGTTAAAATAAGAGACGGGAAATATAAAAATATCGAAGACTGTGAAGCCTTATCGAACAAATAATTCTATTATTAACAAATCCACGGCAACGACGGGTATCAATCCTAAAAACTGGGACGGGTAAATGTCAAAATATTGTGCAATGTAAAGCCTGCTAAAAAATACTATCACCATTCAGCCTCATATATATATATATATATATATATATATATATATATATATATATATATATATAGTTTTGAACGGACATCATTTTCGTCATCTCCTGGGTAGGATCAATGGAGAGTTGTAGAAAAATTTCGAAAATTCCGTCATGAGTACAACCTCAATAGCTGATTTCCCTTAAGGGAAATCTGCTAATAGACTGCATCCAACGAAAAAACCTTCACATTCCCTACGATATGACAGAACTATTATAAGAAATGACAGCAGACAATATATTCCACAAATTCTAACATATCTAAAACATATGAACATTTATAAAAACATATAGTATAAATTAGAATAGGTCTACACGATACTTAAAAAGATTTAAAAGGTATAACTTTTATTATATTCATTTAGACAAAGCACGGACATGAAAAACAATCAGCTTTTAAGGAATATTTTCCATAATATAAAAATAAAGTACAACCAAGGTGTACATCAAGGAATAAATATATTATTCTAACTACCCCTTAACAATTTGAGATCTTGCCAATCACTATCTTTGTGGGGCACAAACCAAATAAAATAAAAATATTGTATTATTTGATATATTATGTAATTACTCGTAAGAAAATAATTAAATAAATGAAGCAAGAATAAAAAAAACATGCTATTTCTTTTTGCATTTCATAAACAATCTTCACTCTCAAAAAGTGGTGCCTGATTTTTGGCTTCAGATTCTGAGTGCATGATTATATGAAAATTTAAAAATTCGGAAACCTTTCTCTAGGGAGCGAGTTTTTTTTTTTTTTTTTGGGGGGGGGGGGTAGTGTAATATGACGAAATCATGACCACTAATAGCTTTATGAAAATTTATATATTGACAAAATCATTTTGACAGCATTATTTAAAGTACAGCCATTTAAAAAGTACTTGATTCGTGCCTTTGAAAATACTCTAAAAAATGAGGCTATTTTATGTTCCAAGAATATTTCAATTCGTGATTGATGATTTATTTATTTATTTATGGGAATCACATCGAAGGTGATTTGTCCTTTAAAAAGTCAAAAATTGTAGAAAGCCAAATAAAATTATTAAAATGAAATAAGAAATGATAAGTAACAATAAAAAATAACAACAACAAGCACAGATAAGAAAAGTAAAATGAATATACATTTTATGAATGAACGTAGTACTAAATTCAAGTAATTATAATCAGGATATTAAAAAAGTCCGTCACGCAGGGGCTGCGTAAACTGAGCAGATTTCCCTTGTGCAGTTTTACAATAGAGAAATCCACCTAATAACAACAGTAGTAGTAGGGAATCTCTAAACCTATTCACAAGGGACGTAGTTACCGAAACGGCCCGCACTAGCTCTCGGCGGAGGGTCCCGAACATAGCCGACTCCTGCCGACCATACACATGCATACAAGTGCAAATATCTAGGTTAATATTCAAGTTACAGAATAAATGTATAGAACAAAATTTACCGTAAATTTAATTTGCAATAAGATTGATTTTATACAATGTTTTGATCCGACTTATAATAACAGAGATATTTCGAATTTTCGAAAATCCTCCCTGCTAAACCCCCCCCCCTCCCACTGGTCCGATTTCAGCCATTAACGAACTTGATCTCTCTTTTTAAGTAAAACGCTTAAATATGAAATTTGGTAACGATCAAACAAAAATTGCGACCGCTAGAGCGTTAACAGACATATATATATATATATATATATATATATATATATATATATATATATATATACTAGCTCAGATACCCGGCTTCGCCCGGGAATTCATTTGAGTCTGAATGTTGATGGTATTTTTTAGCAGGCTTTACATTGCACAATATTTTGACATTTACCCGTCCCAGTGTTTAGGATTGATACCCGTTTTTGCCTGTGATTTGCTAATAATAGAATTATTTGTTCAATAATTCTTCACAGTCTTCGATATTTTTATATTTCCCGTTTCTTATACATGTAAATATGGTGAATTTTTATTTCAGGCCTCCCTTATAACTCCCCTCCCGTTCGAACCTAAACATTTTAATATAACTTATAATCATGGAAGAATTAATGCTAATTGACATACCGAGTTTTGTTAAGTTCGGTTCAGCCGTTAGTGCCCGCTAAAGTTTTAACGTATAACTCATTTATACTTAGGTATACGACAAAATTGTATATAATAAAAGTTATCCCAAATAACAAAATAAAAAAAATAAACAACTTTTGTTATTTATATTTGTGGAAAAACCAATAGGAAACGAAATATCGCTATTTTTAATTTCAGGCTTCCCTTATAACCCCCACTCCTGCCCGTACATAGAAATGTTGGTATGGCTTATTATAATGAAGGCCTCACTGCTAATACACATACCGAGTTTTATTTAATCGGTTGAGTCTTTTTTGGCAAATAATATTGTTGACTCCCGCTATAATTTTTAGCGTATAACGCATTTAAACTTCGGTATACGACAAAAGTGTATATAACAGAAGTTACTCTAAATAACAAAATAAACAACTTTTGTTATGTGCATATGTACCGAAAAACCAATAGAAAACGAAATATCGCTATTTTTAATTTCATGCTTCCCTTATAACCCCCCGTCCTGTTCGTCTCAGAGAAAATTAATATAGCCTAAAGTCTAAGTTGGGTTAGTAGTAATATACATACCAAGTTTCATAAAATTCGGTTCAGCCGTTTATGCGTGAAAAGGTAACAAACAAACAAACAAACAAACAAACAAACAAACAAACAAACATACACGAAAGAAACAAAATGCAGATATGGTGTCTATGACATGTGAAACGAAAAGTTATCGTGAAATTTCGCGAAAAAAATCAATGTACAGACAGAGGTTACAATTTTATATATATATAGATATATATATTTGTCTGTTACCGCTCTAGCGGTAGCAATTTTTTGTTTGATCGTTACCAAACTCGATATTTAGTCGTTTTATGTAAAAAGAAAGATCAAGTTCGTTAACGGCTGAAATCGGACCAGTGGGAGGGGGGTTTAGAGGGGAGGGGAAAATTGTACAGAATCAATCTTATTGCAAATTAAATTTACTATAAATATTGTTATATACATTTATCTCTATCTTGAATATTAACCGAGATATTTGCATTTGTATTCTGCGTGTTGTCACCAGTAGGCTATATTTGGACTTTCTGCCTAAAGCTCTGGTGGCCGTTTCCATAACTATTCGTCCCTCGTGAATTGGTTTAGAGGTTAGGTTAACTGTTTTTTGGGGCTAGAAACTACTGGGTTATTACTCCCTAAATAATGTTTTAGTTTTAGAGGTTTCTTACTACTACAGTTGTTATTAGGCAGATTTCTCTATTATAAAACTTCTAGTGGGAAATCTGCTTAGTTTACGCAGCCCCTGCGTGACGGACTTTATTTAATACTGAAGATAATATAACTTTATGCCTCGTACATCGTCCAACCCTACACATATAAAGATAGCAATGTGCTGTTATATCATATACCACTTTATCGGAAATTTTTATACCAAATATTGTTTTCAGGAGACCTTTATTATACAAGGTACATATCCGTTATGTGATAACGTCATGAATTAAGATTTCACGTCTTGAATATCATTATTTGATCCACTCCACACTTGATAATTAACCGTTACACGCAACTCCTAAGTTCATAGTCCTAAATCGGCATCTCTCCTTTAATTTGAGTGGGATCGAAAAAATGTTATGGTACCAATATTGTTAAAACAATAATGCTCTATATTTGGGAAAACCAATAGGAAACGAAATATCGCTATTTTTAATTTCAGGCTTCCCTTATAACCCCCACTCCTGCCCGTACATAGAAATGTTGATATGGCTTATTATAATGAAGGCCTCACTGCTAATACACATACCGAGTTTTATTTAATCGGTTGAGTCTTTTTTGGCAAATAATATTGTTGACTCCCGCTATAATTTTTAGCGTATAACGCATTTAAACTTCGGTATATGACAAAAGTGTATATAACAAAAGTTACTCTAAATAACAAAATAAACAACTTTTGTTATGTGCATTTTACCGAAAAACCAATAGAAAACGAAATATCGCTATTTTTAATTTCAGGCTTTCCTTATAACCCCCACTACTGTTCGTCTCAGAGAAAATTAATATAGCCTAAAGTCTAAGTTGAGTTAGTAGTAATATACATACCAAGTTTCATAAAATTCGGTTCAGCCGTTTATGCGTGAAAAGGTAACAAACAAACAAACAAACAAACATGCACGAAAGAAACAAAATGCAAATATGGTGTCTATGACATGTGAAACGAAAAGTTATCGTGAAATTTCGCGAAATAAATCAATGTACAGACAGAGGTTACAATTTTATATATATACTAGATAGATATATATATTTGAACGGAACCTCATTTTTCGTCATCTCCTGGGTAGGATCTATGGATATTTGAGTAAATCTTTCAAAACTCGCGTCATGAGTACGTTCCCTTAAGGGAAATCTGCTAAAATTAAAAAAAAAAAAATGGAGATGAGCATAGTAGTTGAATGATTAATAGGAAATGAATGACTGTAACTCTTTTGATAATGATTGTCGTAATGTACTCCCTCAAGGTAAATATTGATATATATAACCTTAAATCTTGTTGTTAACCACAGACTTAATTTGTATGTTAAATTTTGCCATATATTTTCATTTGGTGTATGTATGACAATAAGTTATTAATGTATATATTTCAATTACTCAACTAAATATTACTTTCTTAATTACCTTCTTCAACACTATAATAAAGTTACTGCATGACTATTATATGAATCACAGTTTATATATACATAGGTCCACTTACACAGCTGCATAACTTGGTACACACGCGCGCGCACACACACACAAACATTCACTCAGATTAATAGATTTGTCTATAAACATAAGGGTTTACTCTTGATGGGATTTTCGAAAAATTTCTTCAAATATCAATCAACCCTACCCAGAACCGGACGAAAATAAGGTCCGTCCAAAATCATTTATATATATTTGTCTGTTGTCGCTCTAGCGGTGGAAAGTTTTGAATGATCGTTAGCACACTCGATAATTATACTGTTTAATGTAAAAATAAAGATCAAGTTTGTCAATGGCTGTTGTTTTTCTATATTATGAATATTAACGGAGATATTTGGATTTTATAGTTTTCGGCTTTCTATAAACTCCCATTCCTAGTACATACATACACTCAACCACAAAAAAAACCGGACACTTCATTTTTGTCGTATTAAAAGCTAATTTTCAGCAATTTTCTTTATGTGGGTATTCTAGTTATTACAGAGAATTTAGAGTCTAAGTCCATTGAACTAATCCCTTCAGGATTAGTAAACAATTAGATAAAACTCAGATTAGATTTATTTGTCGTGAAGTTGATCTATTCTAAAGTCTAAGTAGTTTTTCGCCCATTAAAACATCTTTAATTATTAACCAAGCATTTTCTTTAATTAATGTTTTATTTTTATTTCGGTCCAGAATAATGGGTCTTTCAAACTTAGATGGAAGGCCGGAGCTTACGTTACATTGCCGAAACGCTTGGGGTAGCGAAGTCTACCATTCACTGTAATAAAAATGAAGAATATTTTTTTTTTTTTTAAATGTGTTAATTTATCTTTTTATTTTTTTTTTATTTTGTATTTTTGTGTAAATAATGAATAAAAATTATTCACTTTTGGCAGATTTTGTTTAAATAACCTATAGATTAACCAATTATTTTAATTAAAAAGATTAATATACATATATATTAAGTATTTAACAAAATTATAAGACTAAATCTAAGTGTCCGGTTTTTTTTTTTTTTGCGGTTGAGTATATATTAGATGTATATATAAAGTCAAGGCCTCAAGTATTTGCATTTATCTCATAAAAACTCAATGAAAACAATATTTGGTATTCAGGCTTAGAATAAAGAGTTTCAAGTTATAACAGCTTATTTTTCTTAGGACATGAGAAGGAGTGAAGGTTTATTGAAGGCCGAAAACTAAAAAGTCCAAATATCTCGGTTAGTATTCATGATACAGAAAGCACGTATAAAGTCCGTCACGCAGGGGCTGCGTAAACTAAGCAGATTTCCCACGTGAAGTTTTACAATAGAGAAATCTGCCTAGTAATAACCTATTCTCACGAGGACGAATAGTTAGTGAAACTGCCACACTAGCGCTAGTGCGCTCGGCGGAAACTCCCGAACATAGCCGACCACACTCACAATACAAATCCAAATATCTCGGTTAATATTAAAGATACAGAATAAATGTATAAAACAATATTTATAGTAAATTTAATTTGCAATAAGATTGGTTCTATACAATGTTTTGATCCGACGTATGGTAACGGAGATATTTCGAATTTTCGAAAATCCCCCCCTCTAAACTCCCCCTCCCACTGGTCCGATTTTAGCCATTAACGAACTTGATCTTCCTTTTTACATAAAACGATTAAATTCCGAGTTTTGTGACAATCAAACAAAAATTGCGACCGCTAGAGCGTGAACAGACAAATATATATATCTATATATATATATATATATATATATATATATATATATATATATATAGATATATATATATATACTAGCTCAGATACCCGGCTTCACCCGGGAATTTATTTGACGCTGAATGGTTATGGTATTGGTGGCAAAACTTTACTTTGCACAATATTTTGACATTTACCCGTCCCAGTGTTTAGGGTTAATATCCGTTGTTGGCATTTGTTAATAATAAAATTAATTTTTTATGTAAGTCTTGACTGTCCTCCAAATTGTCATATTTCATATTTTGTTATATTGCCATATTTCCCGTCTCATGTGCATAATGCATAGATTTCAGTTACTAAGGACAAAATATTAACATAGATTTGAATTAATTTTTCCAGGTGAGGTACCTCATAGTTCAAATTAGAATGAATTGTTGAGCATATCAATATTTCTACGCAAATTACTTGCTCCACACATTGTTCCTGGAGAAATGTATAAAACAAAAGTTAATCTAAATAACAAAGTAAACAACTTTTGTTATTTGCTTGTTTGTCAAAAAACAAATAGACAATGAAATATCACGAATTTTTATTTCAGGCCTCCCTTATAACCCCCACTCTCGTTCTAACCTAAAAATTTTAATATAGCTTATAATCATGGAAGAATTAATGCTAATTGACATACCGAGTTTTTAAGTTCGGTTTAATCGTTATTGCCTAATGAAATAGTTGACTCCCGCTTTAGTTTACAGTGTATATCTCGTTTATAATTCGGTATAAGAAAAAAATGTATACAACAAAAGTTACTCTAAATAACAAAATAAACAACTTTTGTTATGTTCATATTTGCCGAAAAACGAATAGAAAACGAAATACCGCTATTTTTAAATTCAGGCCTCCCTTAAAAACCCCCACTCCTGCCCGTCCCTAGAAATGTTGGTATAGCTTGTTATAATGAAAGTGTTAGTACTAATACACATACCGAGTTTTATTTATTTCGGTTGGGTCTTGTGTCTCAAATAAAATTGTTCACTTCTGCTATAGGTTTTAGCGTATATCTCGTTTATAATTCGTTATAAGAAAAAAGTATATATAACAAATGTTACTCTAAATTACAAAATAAACAACTTTTGTTCTGTTCATATTTGCCGAAAACCTAATAGGAAACGAAATATCACTATTTTTAAATTTCTGGCTTCCCTCATAACCCCCACTTCTCCTTTTCGTCTCAGAGAAAATTAATATAGCCTAATAGTCTAAGTTGGGTTAGTAGTAATATACATACCATAGTTTCAATATAATTACGGTTTCAGCCGTTTATGCGAGAAAAGGTAACAAACAAAACAAACAAACAAACATGCACGTAAAGAAACAAAATGCAAATATGGTGTCTAATGACATGTGAAACGAAAGGTTTATCGTGAAAATTTTTCGGCGAGGAAAAAAAAATCAATGTACAGACAGGAGGGTTTTTTTTTTTTATTTTTTTTAAACAATTTTATATATATATATAATATAAATATAATATATATTATATATAATATATATATAATATAATATAGATAATGATAAATATATTTTTGGAACTGACCTCACTTTTCGTCATCTCCTGGGTAAGGATCGATGGATATTTGAGGAAATTTTTCAAAACTCCCCCCCCGCGTTTCATGAGTACGTTCCCTTAAAGGGAATCTGCTAAAAATTAAAAAAAAAAAAAATTAGGACATGAATGCATAGGTAGTTTGAATGATTAATAGGAAATAAATGACTGTAACTCTTTTGTCATAATGATTGTCGTAGATGTACTCCCTCAAGGTAAATATTGATATATATACAGGGGGGGGACTTAAATCTTGTTGTTATACCACAGACTTAATTTGTATGGCGAAATTTTTGCCATATATTTTCATTTAGGAAACGAAATATCACGATTATTAATTTCTGGCTTCCCTCATAACCCCCACTCCTGCCGGTGGGCGTCCCTAGAAATGTTGGTATGTTTGTTATAATGAAAACGTTAGTGGCTAGATACATATAACCGAGTTTTGTTTATTTCGGTTGGGTCTTTTGTCCCAAATAAAATTGTTCACTTTTCCGCTATAGGTTTCAGGCGGTATATCGGTCGTTTATAATTCCGGTATACGAAAAAAGTGTATATAACAAAAGGATACTCTACATAACAACATAAACAACTTTTTGTTTATGGGGTTCATGGGATTTGTCGAAAGAACCAATTAAATGAAATATCCTTATGTTTTAATTTCTGGGCTTCCCTTATAACCCCCACGTCCTGTTCGTTCCCAGAGGATATAAATATAGCTTAAAGTCTAAGTTGGGTTGGGTAGTAATATACATACGACAAGTTTTCCATAAAATTCGGTTCAGCCGTTTATGCGTGAAAAGGTAACAAACAAACAAACAAACAAATAAACAAACAAACAAACAAACAGCCACCAAAGAAACGAAAATGCCAGTTATGGTGTCTATGACAAGTAGAACGAAAAGGTTACGGTGAATTTTCGCGAAAAAAATCAATTGTACAGACAGAGGCTACAATTTTATAAATATGAGTATATATATATATATATATAAAAATATAAAATTTTGAACGGACCTTCATTTTCGGTCATCTCCTGGGTAGGATCGATGGACATTTGGGAAAAATTTTTTCTGAACGCTCGCGTCATTAGTACGACCTAAATAGCTGATTTCCCTTAAGGGAAATCTGCTAAAAACAACATTTATAGATCTTTTAATATGCAATAAGATTGGTTCTATACAATTTTTCATTCGAAGTATAGTAACGGATATATTAAGACTTTTCGAAAACCTGGTCCAATTTCAGCCATTAAAGAACTTGATCTTCCTTTTAACAAAAAAGTCCGTCCCGCAGGGGCTGCGTAAACTAAGCAGGTTTCCCACGTGAAGTTTTACAGTCGAGAAATCTGCCTAATAACAACAGTAGTAGTAAGGTATCTCTAGGCCTATTCACGAGGGACGAACAGTTACAGAAACGGCCGCACTAGCTCTCGGCGAATAGTCCCGAACATAGCCGACTCCTACCGACCACACACACAATACAAATGCAAATATCTCGGTTAATATTCAAGATAAGGAATAAATGTATATAACATTATTTACAGCAAATATAATTTGAAATAAGTTCGATTCTGTAAAATTTTTCGATCCGACTTAAAGTAACGGAGATATTTCGAATTTTCGAAAATCCCCCCCTCTAAACCCCCCTCCCACTGGTCCGATTTCAGCCATTAACGAACTTAATCTTTCTTTTTACATAAAACGACTAAATATCGAGTTTGGTAACGATCAAACAAAAATTGCGACCGCTAGAGCGGTAACAGACATATATATATATATATATATATATATATATATATATATATATATATATATATATATATATATATATATATAGATTTTTGAACGGACCTCATTCAGGGAAATCTGCTAAATCAATTAGGTAAATTAATGTGAATACAACATTATAAAGCAATAACGTTTGTGATTCCCTTCCTACGTGTAGACTGTAAATGAAAATGTTAGACATAAATAAGGACGGGACGGTAGAAAATGATGGATTGAAAAACTAATATCCATCCTGCCAGTAATTGATAAGCTTGGAACTTTGTACGTGTGAGTCTGGAAGGTAGGGGGGGGGGGGTCTTATGGCGGCGAAAATATTGAAAAAGTTCAAGTGCGCCCCCCTCGCTCTCTCCGATCCACCAGCCGCCTTCCAGTTTCAAAACTTTCTGTCCACATTAACTTCATCAGTCGTCCCCTTTCTTTACTGTTTTTCTTTATCGCATCCTAACTAGTTCCGAACTTATAAATATGAGAAGGGCCGTGAGAGGCTTTTGTAGTGAATTTCATCTTCCTCGAAAAAAAAAAAAAAAGGATTAAACTCAGAGAAGAGATAACTCAATAGCCCGAATGTCCAACAATTTTGAAACCGACAGGAATAACGCCCCTAGCGGGCGCATCTCACTTTCTGTTCCCTATTTCTCTTCTTAGTAATAGTTCTATGTAGAAGATACCTAAACTTCGTAATGGGAGGCTTCTTAATAACAAATACAAAATTTCAGATAGAGAAGGGCCGGAGTCTTCAACAGTCTCTTTCCTGTGTTGTGGAAACAATTTATAAAATAAATAGTCAAGTTACGATAAATAATGACCCCATAACGTTTTGGAGCTATTAAAAAAAATGTTAAATAGGTTATATGTTAAATATGTTATAAGTTATATGTTAAATATGTTATAGGTTATATGTTAAATATGTTATAAGTTATATGTTAAATATGTTATAGGTTATATGTTAAATAGGTTATATGTTAAATATGTTATAGGTTATATGTTATAGGTTATATGTTAAATATTTATAGGTTATATGTTAAATAGTTAAGGTTATATAAAATAGGTTATATGTTAAATATGTTATAGGTTATATGTTAAATATGTTATAGGTTATATGTTAAATATGTTATAGGTTATATGTTAAATATGTTATAGGTTATATGTTAAATATGTTATAGGTTATATGTTAAATATGTTATAGGTTATATTTTAAATATATTATAGGTTATATGTTATAGGTTATACGTTAACTATGTTATAGTTTATATTTTAAATATGTTATAGGTTATATGTTAAATACGTGATAGGTTATATGTTAAAATAGGTTATATGTTAAATATGTTATAGGTTATATGTTTAAATATGTTATAGGTTATATGTGTATGTTGTAATATGTTATAGGTTATATGTTAAATATTACAGGTTATATGTTTAAATAGGATATATGTTAAATATATGTTATAGGTTATATGTTAAATATGTTACAGGTTATATTGTTAATTAGGATATATGTATACGTTATATGTTAAATATGTTACAGGTTATATGTTAAATAGGATATATGTTAAATATGTTATAGATATGTTATATGTTAAATATGTTATAGGTTATATGTTAAATATGTTATAGGTTATATGTTAAATATGTTACAGGTTATATGTTAAATAGGATATATGTTAAATATGTTATAGGTTATATGTTAAATATGTTATAGGTTATATGTTAAATATGTTATACGTTATATGTTAAATATGTTACAGGTTATATGTTAAATAGGATATATGTTAAATATGTTATAGGTTTTACTTTAAATATGTTATAGGTTATATGTTAAATATGTTATAGGTTATATGCTAAATACGTTATAGGTTATATGTTAAATATGTTATAGGTTATATGTTAAATATTTTATAGGTTATATGTTAAATAGGTTATATGTTAAATATGTTATATGTTAATTATTATGCTGTATATTAAATAACTGATTCGTCGCTAAATCGCCCCTGTTGCGAAATGCGAATATTATATGAATAAATAATAAAGAAAAAAAAGATAAAAGTCCGTCACTAATTAAGACGATTTCCCGCGTAATGCCATTTATTTCGAAACTTGAAAGTGCAATGAGAACAATATTTGGTATTTGAGCTTCAAATAAAGTGCTTCATAACATAATATAATATTGTTAATATGAGATGAGTAGGAGTGGGGCTTTACTGAAGACCGAAAACTAAAAAATGCAAAAATCTCAGTTGATAATCAAGATAGTGGAAAAATGTACATAAAAACATTTATAGAACGTCACATTTGCAATAAGATTGGTTCTACACAATTTTTCAGTCCGACGCATAATAACGGAGATATTAAGAATTTTCGAAATTCTCATCCTCTTAACCCCTCTCCCCCTGTTTCGATTTCAGGCATTAACGAACTTGATCTTTCTTTTTGTATTAAACGATTATATATCAAGTTTGGTAACGATCAAACAAAAATTGCGGCCGCTAGAGCGGTAACAGACAAATATATATTTTTTATTAGTTATTAACGTCCACCTTTTGCAAACCAGGCTAATTAGGTCGGGTTATCTACCGGTTACCGCCCTTTTCTAGCCAGGGTGGGATTTTTTTAGGATGTTATTTAATGAATTTCGTCACTAAATAATTTCCTTTGCCCAGGCAAGAATCGAACTCGCCACTCTAGGTTTGCCATGTGAGATAAAGGTCAACGCTTTAACTCGCAGGGCTTACCTGAGCCCGAAAACAGACATATATATATAGATATATATATATATATATATATATATATATATATACCGATATACCGTTTTGAACGGACCTCATTTTCATCATCTCTTGGGTAGGATCGATGGAGATTTAAAGAAATATTTCGAAGATCGCGTCATGAGTACGACCTCAAAAGCTGATTTCCTTTAAGGGTAATCTGCTAAAATTTTCGGTAACTCATTAATATCAAAATCTACCAAAATGCAGACGAATTAAAAGCTATTAATGACCAAGAAATCTGTTATGCTTATTATTTCTATTTTTAGCAGTTTCAATATACTTTCTGTTTTTCTGACCGAATGTGTGTTGAGATGTGATCTTAATCTGTCTTCCAAGGACTTGGGAAATCGGCTCAGTTTACGCAGCCCCGTGCGTGATGGACTTGTTCTTATTTAATTACTATAATTTGGTAATTTTAGCAGATTTCCTTCAGGAAGACCACAATCGCTAATGGCTGAAATTGGATCAGAGGGGAGGGGGTTTAAAGGGGAGAATTTCAGAAATTCTTAATATCTTAATTTTCGGATCGATATATATATATATATAGTTGTCCCAATTTTTGTTTGATTGGTACCAAAAGTATATTTAGACTTCTTATGTAAAATTAAAGAAGTTCGTTAATGGTTGAAATCCGACCAGTAGTAGTAGGGAATTTTCGATAATACTTAATATCTCCGTTATATGCGCTGGATCAAAAATTGTACAGAACCAATATTATTGCAAATGTAATGTTTTATAAATGTTGTTATGTATGTTTTTCACTATCTTTATTATTAACCTAGATATTAGCATTTTTTTAAATTATTTAGGGCCTAAAATAAACCCCCACCTCCTACTCATGTCATTTTAAAAAAAAGTCCGTCACGCAGGGGCTGCGTAAACTAAGCAGATTTCCCACGTGAAATTATACAATAGAGAAATCTGCCCAAAAACAAGTGTAGTAAGTAGTAAGGGATCACTAAACTTATACACGAGGGACGAATAGTTACGAAAACGGCCGCCAGAGCTCTCTTCGGAAAGTACCAAACAGCTCACTCCTGCCGACCAATGCAGAATACAAATGCAAATATCTCGGTTAATATTCAAGATACAGAATAAATGTATAGAACAATATTTATAGTAAATTTAATTTGCAATAAGATTGATTCTATACAATTTTTCGATCCGACGTTTGGTAACGATCAAACAAAAATTGCGACCGCTAGAGCGTTAACAGACACACACATATATATAGAATTTTGAACGGACCTCATTTTCGTCATCTCCTGGGTAGGATCGATGGACATTTGAAGAAAGTTTTCGAAACTCGCATCATGAGTACGACCTCAATAGCTGATTTTCCTTAAGGGGAATGTGCTAATAAGCGGTTATATTATGAAGCACATCATTAGAAGCCTAAATACCAAATATTTTTCTCATTGAACTTTTACATTTTGGCATTTTTGATTGTGATTAACCCAAATAAGTGGCCCACGGGGAAAATCTGCTAAGTCAACGCAGTCCCTGCGATATGGATTTTTATTATTATACCAAAAGCACTCCTTCTCAACTTCAGTCATGTATGTTTCTTTGTTACCTCAAAATAAAAGACACAGAGTAAACGTTATTATAAATGAAAATTTTAACTATTCATCAAGTTGCAATAAGTTTTCCATAAGACGTATTGATCAGAATTAAACTTTTGGTCCAATTAAGTATTAGTTTCAGTGTTATTACTGTCAAGTAACGTCATAAAGCCAGGAAAATTGTTTAGATATGACTTCTGTTAAATTCTGAAGAGAGAAGTTACTCGGTCGGTGAAAGCTGGCTTGATTTAAACTGAGTAAAATTAATTATAAACTTCATCCCTCCTCCCGCCTAATTATAACGAATTATGAAGCCAAGGCTAAGGTTTGTGACCCTCATGTTCCATCCTTATAATTCGAAGTTTTTAGCTCCTATCAAAATATCCGTCAAAATTATAAAAAATTTCACCAGCTACTTCTTGCTTACATTTTGAGTAATTCCGTAACCAATGTTTCTACTTATTCTTTTAAAAAAAGAAGAAAAGAAAATGTAATAAATAGTGATATTAAGTAAAAAAACAAATAAGATTTATTAGTAAAAATTCACAATGAAATAAATGCCATACATATTAAATTAATTAACTGCTTAAACTAATGTGGTGAAGGTTGAATTAAAATAAAAAATGTAATTGATTAATTTAATTAATAAATGGGTATTCTAGCAATTATTATTTTACTATGAAAAGAAATTATACTAGTAGTTGATGAACCAAAGCTTTTTAATGGCACGAAAATAGAATTTCAAAATGTCTAATCAAAAAAAAAGTCCGTCACGCCAGGGGCTGCGTAAACTAAGCAGATTTCCCACGTGAAGTTTTACAATAGAGAAATCTCCATACGAGAGCCGAATAGTTACGGCAAAGGGCCGAACTAGCTTTTAGCGGGAACTTAGTCCCCCCGTCGTCCGTTAAATTTAATAAAAATGCAAATATCTCGGTCAATATTCAAGATAGAGAATACATGTATATGACAATTTTTAATGTAATGTTTGCACGATTATAAATCACGCCTGTTATTAAGTAATTAATATAGAATCTGGACGTTCGTCGTCACTTCGACTGCTGGTATTCGTGCGTGTGTCCCTCAGTTGGCGTCTTCCGTTTGTTATTCTGTTTAAGTTGTTGTAGTGGTCTAAATATAGTGTCTGAACTAGTGTTGAGCTGTTCGTTTATAGCTCCGAATGTCCGTTGTTTATATATCTCTATGTTTTCTAATATATCCAATCTCCGTCCATTTGATCTGTGGAGAAGTTCCATTCGGTCAGCTATATTTGCAGGGTCGTGACAGTGATTGTTCAAAAGGTTTGCGAAGTTAGAGCCGAAAACAAACAAATGTAAATATCTCCGTTAATATTCATAATAGTGAAAATATGTAAATAATAACATTTATAGGAAATTTAATTTACAATCGAATTGGTTTTGTGCAATTTTTCAATCCGACGTAACGGAGATGTTTCAAATTTACGGAATCACACGTTCTATCCACCCTCCCCTTTCCAATATTCCGATTTCTGCCATTAAGGAACTTGATCTTTCTCGAGTAACTGAACTTTCTAACTAGGTTCAAATCGATAGATTGCAAACTAAATTTCAGCATATTTTCCATATACATAAGGATTTGAACCACAGTGATGACCTAGTGAAGAGGTTCAGTTCAGTACTATTGAGCCAAGTAAGTTGCATTTTCTCCCTAACGAGTGTATGTTCCATGACGACGACTTGCTGGGAATGTCGTATGGAACCTCTTCAGACAGAACAACATTATTCTTATGAACGGCTTCTTGGTAGCTAACATTCTTCAATGCAATGACTCCATTTCAAAAGGAATAAAGGAAGCAAAAGAAATGGAAACCAAAGGGAGAGGCGTACGGATAGTGAGGGGTGTGAGGAAAGGGTGTGGAGGAAGAGAGTGAGGAAGAGAGCGAGAGAGCGAGCGAGAGAGAGAGAGAGTGAGAGAGAGAGATAGAGAGAGAGAGAGAGAGAGAGAGAGCGAGAGAGAGAGAGTGCTTTGTGAAATTTGAGTAAAAGCTTTGAAGAAAAGCTGTATAAAAGAACTCATCTGAGTAGAATGGGCAGTTCCTTTGGGCAGAGTTCACTGTTTGATCATGGATTACTCAAACCTTCTTCATCTAAAACCTTCCAATTATATGAAAGTTTCAATATCCTCATTTTCAAACAACATTTCACTTTTCTGCTTCATCAATCATTTTCGTTTAAATCGGCATAATATAGATATTTTATGGTTGCTCACGCATTCCTATTAGTTTAAGTAAGTAGAGTTTTCCACCAAAGGTATACTTCTAATTTGAGTAATTATTCTATTGTTTAATGCCAAATGCCAATTTCTTTGAAATCAGTGTAGCTCAAACCGCTTGCTGGGTTTTGGAGATTATGGTTCCTCTTGGACGTTTTTCTTTGAAAAATTGTTGAATTTGAGGCACCTCCCACTCCCGGCGAGATAAGCCCTTCCGATTTTTTGATTCTGAACCTCCCCCCCCCTGAAATATTAAATTCAGTATTTCCCTGCCCATTTCGAGTATCGCTTTACCGATCCGGGGAAAACTCTCGGATACATACCTGTTCGTTCGGTACCTTCAACAGGAATAACCGATGTCTGGCGTCCCAACAAATAACGATGGAACTCGAAATTATATTTTTTTGCGGGCCGTGAAACTCTCGTCTTATTTTTAGCAGATTTCCCTTAAGGGAAATCAGCTATTGAGGTTGTACTCATGACGGAATTTTCGAAATTTTTCTTCAAATGTCCATCGATCCTACCTAGTAGATGACGAAAATGAGGTCCGTTCAAAACTGTATATATATATATCTATATATATATATATATCTATCTATCTATCTATCTATCTATATATTTGTCTGTTACCGCTCTAGCGGTCGCAATTTTTGTTTGATTGTTACCAAACTCGATATTTAGTCGTTTTATGTAAAAAAAAAAGGTCAAGTTCGTTAACGGCTGAAATCGGACCACGGGGAGGGGGGGTTTAGAGGGGAGGATTTCCGAAAATTCGAAATATCTCCGTTACTATTCGTCGGATCGAAAAATTGTACAGAATCAATCTTATTGCAAATTAAATTTACTATAAATATTGTTCTATATATTTTTATTCTGTATCTTGAATATTAACCGAGATATTTGCATTTGTATTCTGCGTGTGGTACCAGTAGGCTATGTTTCTGACTATCCGCCGAAAGCTCTGGCGGCCTTTTCCATAACTATCCGTCCCCTCGCGAATATGTTTAGAGGTTAGGTTAACTGTGTTTCGGGGCTAGAAACTACTGGATTATTACGCCCTAAATAATGTTTTTAGGTTTAGAGGTTTCTTTCTATTACAGTTGTTATTAGGCAGATTTGTCTATTGTAAAACTTCACGTGGGAAATCTGCTTAGTTTTACGCAGCCCCTGGGTGACGGACTTTTTTCTTTTCAGCTCGAGCGAACGGTCTAGGTAGCCACCGATGCGATTTCCACTCCGCCGCACAGTGGGTCGGATGGCCGATCTAGGTGGAAAAAAAAAAAAACTGCTAACTTGTTATTTTTTAATGTTTTATGGTTTTATTATTATTATACAATTATTTAGTCGTAATTAATAACCACAATATAGAAAGAAAATAATAACCACAATATATAAAGAAAAAATCAAAAACATAGGTAACAATTGAAATCACAAAAGAAGGACCAGTTATTTTATTACCCAAATTTTCTTTAATCTGATAGAATGTTGAAATTGTTTAATTTTTTTATACTTATTTATTTTCATTATTATTGTTCAGCGTTTCGAATGATTTATGCATCGGTTTAGAAGAGCTTGTTTGGTAACGACGTGTAATGCGCTTTCTACCAGACAATTACAGAACTAACACTTCTTTTTCTAGACTTTTAACTCCTTCTTTTTATATATATTATGTTTTTACTTATTGAAATTTTCGCCATTTTAATCTCATCTGAAAAATCGATTCTCTACTTCCCTTATTTCAAAATTAGTTTTGATCGTTTATTATAGTATACCGGTACCCTTACTTGACAACGATTTCGTAATTGGTTAATTCGTTTATGAAATTTGATGTTAATATCTTCTTTTTTTTATAAACGTTTTTGAGAATAATTCAATTTTTGGCAAATTGATTGTTCAAATATTTTCTTTCTGAATGATTGATATACGAAATAAATTCTCTTCTTGTCTAATGGCGGGGTATATTTTGTTGTTGTTTTTATTCTCGCCGATAAACTTCACTGATATTACGATAACAATAATGAATCTACAAAATACATGTATAATTAGAAATCTGTAATCCCGAGGGCAAAGCCGGAGCAGTCGAATGGCGATCCCGAAGGGATCGCGTCACATTTAGGCGATGCCAAAGGCATTTCTTGAGAAGTGAAGTTAAGGAAGCGTATCCTACTTGCGTGAGTTAGTTATATTTGAAATATGTATAATTTTATCAATTTAAACAATTCAGAACGGTAATCTAATAGATTTCATTAGATTATTAAAAGACCATTTTTTGGGGCTTCAAATTAAAAAAAAACTTCTCCTCCCTTGTTCATAACTTTCAAGAAATTCTTTATCAATCCTAATTTGATATGAAGATGTGGGAGTAGAATATTATTTCCTTCAGCCGAGGGAGAATTACATTAGTTTTTTCGCAGATTGTGTCAATGCACTCTCCATTTTCTCATTGTGTATTGATATGTTTTTTACTGCTGTCCAACTGACATAAAACACAGTAAAACTTAGTACATCGACCTTGGAAACATGTAATTATTGTCTTAGAACCTTCAAGATAAGAGGCATGTATAAACTGGCTACCGACATTATACTTCTCATTGTAGGCCTAAGAAATGTTTGAAGTCTAACACTTCAGTGTTTGCAATTCACTCATTTTGTAATTCACTATAAAAGCTTAAAAATCAAATAATTTATTCATTTTTTGTTGACGTTTTCTAAAATGATTAAACTGCTCAAAATGTCGATAAACGTCTTATTTTTTGACTCAAAATACAAATTTCACCTGGAATAAGGCCTTATTCAGAATATCTCAAAACATTAAAAAAAAAAAAAAAAAAAAAAAAAAAAAAACATTTCTGTTGAATGGGGGTTTTGATGTAGAGCACTGTTATCAGTCGAGGTTGAACCTAGTACTCTCCGGATTAAGCTCCTGAGTGGTAGCGAATTGTACATGAGTAAATACGCTATTACTTTAGGAGGTTGAGAAATTCATGACGTGAACTTTAAATTAAAATTAAATTAAGTTAGATTCAAGGTCGGGTAAAGAAATATTTTATTTTTGACGACAATGCAGATGTGTGGCTCTTATTACTTTTTAAGGAAGTGTTCATTACCAACAAATCTCGGATTATATGAGACCTGTGATAAAAAACAAACAAATGAAGCGTGACCTTTAAATAACCTGTCACAATTAGTCAAACTAAAAGAAAAGTGGGCGTTAATAAATAATCATGAATACAAGAAATATATACAGATGGCATCATAAGTATTCCAGCATTTTAGAAATATTCTTAGTTTATGCAGTTTTCTTTGTAAGAGGATTTAAAAAAAAAATTCGTCACGCAGGGGCTGCGTTAACTAAGCAGATTTCCTTCGTGTGTCAAATATTAGCATAAATGCAATAAAACATAAAATCTCAAACCATAAAAGTTCAATTAGAACAATATTTTGCATTTAGGCTTCAAATAAAGAGCTTTATGTTATAAAAGATTATTGTAAATATGATATCAGTAAGAGTGGTGTTTACAAAAGGCCGTAAAAAAAAATGCAAATATCTCGGTTAATAATAAAAATAATGAAAAAAATATATAAGAACAATTATAGAACATTACATTTGCAATAAGATAGATTCTATACAATTTTTCGATCCGACGCATAATTACGGAGATATTAAGAAACAACGGAAGGATCAAAAAAGGTCAAACACCTCCACTCTTAATACATACTTCTTTTATTACAGGCAAAGTACTTTAGGGGCGAACCGTCCCATCATCAGTGCTCTAGAGTTGGTCCCTATTGAGCCGACATCTCCCGCGAGACTGCCGGAGATGTCGGCTCAGGAGATGTTTGACCTTTTTGATCCTTCCGTTGATGATGGACCTCCACCAGCCAGCAAAATCGAGAGGGAGATATTAAGAATTTTCGAAGTTACCCCACTGATACCCCCCCCCCCTCCATCTGGTCAGATTTTAGCCATCAATGAACTTGATCTTTAGTTTAACGTAAAACGTTTAAATACCTAGTTTGGTAACTATCAAATAAAAATGTCGACCTCTAGAGCGTTAACAGACAAATCTATATAAATATATATATATATATATACATATATATAGTTTTGAATGTACCTCATTTTCGTCATCTTCTGGGTAGGATCGATGGACATTTGAGGAAGATGTTCGAAAATTACGTCATGAGCACGACCTCAATAGCTGATTTTTTTCCCCATAGCTTAAGGGAAATTTGCTAAAAAGAATAATCTTATATCAAGAATTATATGCCTGTAACTATAATATTTGTTGTGTATATGATATAGTTGGGTCAACATAACTAAAATGAACAAAATTTTATTTCTACAAAATAAATTAAATTATTAATACAAATTTTGAAAATCAGTTGGAAAAAAAAAACGAATTTATTTCTAATTGCCACCATTAGTTGAAAACATACACTTTTTAACAATGCAATAAAGCAATTTTCATAACCAAACTTGAAGTAATAATATACTATGAAATCAAATAACATTAACTACATTTTGTGTCTCATTGACCAAGCATTACACAACATTGAATGTCATTTAATGTATAATTTACTTTCCAACAAGTCTACATATTTAAGAAGAAAAAATGAAAAAACATTTATCTTTTTAAGACAATATTAATAAAAAATTTTCTAAAACATTGACAGTTAAGTCATCTTATGTAGCTCTTTAGAGCTGCTATTTTAAATAAACACTAGTCTATATATTAATAAATACGCAAAATATTTCAATAACTATACATAATATCAATATAAAGCATAAAAATACATAAATGATCACAGACAGTATTCATTTTACATACATTATGAGATTTTCAAAACATAAACGCACTTAATAAACAAAAAAAACTAATTATATATATAAAAAAGACATTTTGATTTTGGCTCGTATATACACACACACCCAGAAAACAAATCTAATATCACATAAAGTAATTTGTTTAGTCTCTTCCTGCAGTTTTAATCATTTGCTTCATACTAATTTCTCTACATTGATTTTTCTAAACTATTTCTAATTTGACATTAGTTGTTTTACATATTTTCCAGGATTATGTTCTACATCTAGATCTTTTTAAAAGCATCAGTCTTTCATATAAGGCTCATATAAAACACATTACAGCACAAAAAAAGAACTTTTACAGTTATTATGTATTCTGTAATCCAGTTTTTATTTCATTTCTTACAGTTAACATTAACAAATAAATAAAATGCACTTATATTCTACTTACATTTTACTTCTCTAATATAATGATATATCTACCTAATAAGGCAACCGCTCTGTAACACTCACTTTCTCTTATCCACTTCCTAGTTTTGAGAGGAAAATTAATCAGAATTATTTTTTCTATACACATATTATATATTAATATCTAGTTTGATAATTTAAAGTTTTAATAACTGACATGGAAATAATTCAATCTTTTCACAATATTTCAATCGATGCCATCTATATACTGTTTAATAATGACTTCATTACACACTGATTACGTTAAATTAAGGGGTGGTTGTATTTTTCAGAAGATTGCAGATATTTTCACAGTGCCTATTTTCCTAAACGTATATTCTTAAATGAAATAAATACATCTAAATTACATTTGCTGCCACTGTGGTGAGTGTACAACTGTGGATTTACAGAACTTATGCTTTATTCTAACATAATCATTTATATTTTGGTACAATAGTTATTTTATAGTTTCTGGTAAACTGAGAGTGGCGAGTTCGATTCTCGCCTGAGTAAATAGGAATTTATTTAGTGACGAACTCATTAAATAAAATCCTCAGTCTCACCCTGGTTAGAAAGGGAAACACCCGTCCCAATTAGCCATAGTTGCAAAAAGAGTACGTTAATAAACAATAATAATAATAGTATTTATATTTGAGTAAAAATAGAAACCTCTTCTAGTTAACCAGTCGGATATACCGAAAATAAAGTTTGCAGCTAAAATGTTTCGACATATTTGGCAAATTTTGAGTGTATAGTATATATGTATTGTATAGTTTTGTATTGTCATTATTGATGCAAATAAATAAATTGAGCAGTAAGGTAGATTTAAATTGCAGAATGATTTTGTGAGGTGTATACACCTGTACTATGTTAGAAGTATTCCTCAGTCTTACGTAAAAAATGTTTTAAAAAACAATTAAAAGATATTGCAGTTAAAATTCTATACATTTTTTCCTCCTATTAATTATTCTTTCTAACAATCATATCCATGTATTTCATGGAGGTTTAAGCCTGTCAAATGTTTTCGAAATAATCTATATATTTTCTTTTAAATCCTATTTCTATAACTTTAAGAAACAGCACTTCTTTTTAATTTCCTATTTGACACTTACGTGAGTAACAGTTGTAACACGTGGAAATACATTTGTTCACATGTATGTTATTATATATACCCATATTTTATTTCCTTAAATAATGTATAATTTTTAACGTAGAACTCGACGCATAATAGTTGTTCAAAAACTACACCAACTTTGACACGATTTTTAAAATACTTATTTTTTACTTAAAAAAAAAGCACCTGCCATCATTTCTGAGCGACATTCCAGAGAATTAATCAGTCGGGATCATAAAACTCTAAAGTTTTCTCACTACCACACTCCTTAACGTATTGAACCGCCATCATGAGAACTTAGTGATATTAGTACTCGATTCGCCAGCTTTGTGCTGCAAACATCACTACAACCTCTAAATATAAATAATGGTAAACAAGGTAGACTTATTTATTTTTAGTATCTTTCGAATCAAAACTTGGTCAGAACTTTAGGATACTTTTTTTAAATACATCAAACCGTCTTCTTCAGAGCTGACTGATTTCAGTAGTAGAGACTATATTCACCAGTTTTATAAAGATGCTACCATCACTACAACCTCTAAATATAAATACATGGTAAACTAGGTAGACTTATTCCTCTAGAATATGTATCCTTTGAATCAAACGTGGTCGGAACTTTAAGATACTCGTTTTAAATAAATTGAACAATCTTCTTCAGAGCTGAGAGTGATTTTAGTAGTAGAGACTTTACTCAACTGTTCTACATAGCTCCTAACATCACTACTACTCCTAAATAGAAAAAAAAACAGGGCAAACTTGCTTAGTTATCTTAAGTATCGTTTGAGTCAACTTTGGTCGGAATTCTTCTTCTGAGCTTAGTGCGACATTAGTAGTCAAGTCATAATTCGCCTGTCACAAGTTGTTAGTAAAATCACTACAAGCTCTAAATACAAATATAACGATTTACTTGTTATACTTTATTATCTTAAGTATTCTTTGAATTAACCTTGGTCAAAATTTTAGTTGAATTAAACCGTCCTCTTCAAATGTTACTTGTGAAGGCCTAATTCGCCTGCTCCACGAAGCTGTTAACATCAATTACTAGATCTAAATATAAATAGAATCGAGAGTATACTCGGTATCTTATTTTTATCTTTTGAAACAACCTTATCCAGAAAGAGTTTGTTCCTAATAGACATTTTCTAAGCGAATCAAACGACGACTTCTTCCCGCGGCGTATACTTCAATGCTTCCCTGAGCTTCTGCCAGAAGACCCTCTGCCTCTTCGGATCGTGGTACCATTGGAGGTAGATGCGTGTCTTCATGAGATACCTGAGGGTCGGCGTCATATGCGCCTCCATCACGTCGCCCAGTTTGATCAGTATGAGCGAGTCCTGCGACTCCGACTTGAAGAAGAACCGCTTGTGGTGGGCCATCTGGAGTTCCCACTGGCACCACTGGGAGCGGGCGAAGGAGTCAGTCAGTATGAGGATGGTCTTCCTCGAGACTTCCAGACAGTCGACAACGCTGTCGGATATGACGTCGCCGGCGTTGAAGTCCCTCTCGTAGACGCAAAGCCTGTAGTAGGGCTCGTAGTTTTCCATCATGGCCACCATGCGGATGACGAAATTCCTGTCCTCGCTGCTGTACGACACGAAAGCATCGTACTTATACTTCCCGTTCGCACTCCTGGTCCTTTTCCCCGGAAAAGTCGCTCTCCAAGTCTGCTTGAGAAGGAACAGCCAATACCTTATGTACCAGCGCAAGTAGTACACACCGACTGAGCAAATTATTAAAGTAAATAAAACGCATATGCCAATAATGGCGGCGAAAAAATGCCAATCCAAACAGTTGTAGGTCACCGAATGCAACTCGACGAACTCCATTACTTGAACGTCAGACCATTGTCGAGGAGAAAAGCAAATGACAGAGGAATCGTTAAGCCCAAAATAATTAGAATTAATTTCTTCAGAAGACATTAACGCGTGAATTAAATCACAGTTACACTTTATAGGATTATTTCTCATATTAATAGTATTGATATTCTGAAAGTCTTTTATCATTTCTGGGGTAAACCTGTATATATGGTTTGAAGCTACAGACAGAGTTTCCAGTTTAGAATTAGTTGAAAATATCTGCGCACTCCAAGGTAGAATTGAATTTTGCGATATGTCTAATCTTATTAAGTTTGTCAGTGGGAGGAACATGTTTGGGTGAAGATCGATTATCTTGTTCTCGCGCAATGTCAGATATTTCAATGTTCCAAGAAAAGAAAATAAGTCTGGGTTCGGAAAGGTCATTATTGAGCACCCATCTAGCCTGAGAGACGTTAGGCTTTCAAGTCCAATGAAACTCAACGGGTTAAGATTTTCACTTTTAATGGAGTTCTGACTCAAGTCTAAATGCTCCAGCTTTCCTAAATTATAAAAAGTGTAGTCTTCTATGGAAAACAGTGTGCAGTTTGATAGAAAGAGTGCTCTGAGAGAGTCTAATCCGTAGAACATATGCTTTGTCGTGTGGAATATATTGTTCCCCGACAGTCTAAGAACCTCTAGATCCTTCATGTTTTCGAGGTCGTAGTCTGATATTTGGAACAGAGACGTAACAGTGCAGTCAATGCAGCTGTTTTCAGAGAGGTTTAACTCTATCAAGTCAGGAACCCGTAAGCCAGGGACTAGGCCCGTAAGTCGGTTTTTAGAAAAATCTAGACTTCGTAATTTGGGCAAGACTGTTTTAGAAAATGTTCCGTTCTCAACGTCGCTGGCTATGACACCGCTCATAATTAGCTTCTCTATGTTAGGCATTAGTGGGAAAAAGCTGACAGAAAGTGAGTCGAAATGATTGTCGCTAATGTCCAAGACACTTATGTTTGTGTAAGATATTATGTGCAGTAAATCCTTGAAATTCCTGTGGAGTATATTGGTCGCTAGTCCCAGGTGACGCAGCTGCGGCGACGTCTCGTTAAAAGGAAAAAGAAGCTTGGAGAGAACGCGTGGAAATAGTCTGTTTCCGTCCAGTATCAATGTTTTCAAATTTTTGAGGCTTGAAAACGTGTCGGGCTCAATGGACGAAATTCCGCACATTTTCAAAATGAGCGTTTCCAACGGGGCTCCTTCCATCTCGATGAAATCCATTCTGGAAATATTCTGAATCGAGTTGCTGGAAAGGTCGAGGTAGAGCAAGTTCGGAAGAATGAACGGTCTTGCGGCTAGAGTAACTTCGAAGAGGTTCTTAAGTCCGTTTTTGACGAAGCGCAACTCCTTCAGGTTCGTCAGCCCGTCGAAGACTTCGGGCTCCAGATAGCCGAGTTTGTAGTTATTGCTGATGGAGAGGTTCGTGAGAGAGGACAAGTGGAAGAACACCCTGGGCTCAATGTACTCCAGCTCGCTGTTCATGTCTATCCTGAGAGAGACGATCTGCCCCCAGGTGGTGAAAGCACCGACGGGAAGCACCTGGATGCCGGTGCTCAGGATGAACAGGCTGTCATCCCGGTAGCCGTCAGGATATTCGGGCACTTCCCTGCAGTCATTGTTGTAGACTGTGAACCCGTTAACGGGGCAGAGTATCATCTTGCAGCCATTGACTTCGGGGAGGCGGGTCACGTCTTGCATGCTGAACTCCTGAGGGAACATCTCCACGGTCCAGTCTCTCTCTTCGCCGGATATCAGCGACGAGCAGGCCGCCAAGGCCACCAGAATCAACGCCGTCATTCCACACCAACATAATAATCTGAAACAGAAAAAAATTATATAATCATTAGAGAAATACGATAATAATGTTAAACCAACAACCAAAAACATCATATTTGTTGTATGAGGAATAAATATCATTATCCATTACTACTTTATTTTTTTATTCTTTTGTGGTGAACTAACATCAAATAAACAAAGAAGATTTTAAGTTTCATTTAAATTGAGCGATCAAAATAAAAATTATTAATCTTCAGGTAAATTATTGGATCTTGAGGATAAGAAAAAAGTAGTATTCCTGCGTTAAATCTGCGTTTTTAGTTACCGGTTTCGCCACATCAGTGCCATCTTTAGGCTTTAATAAAAATAAATAAAAACCACAAGAATATCTGTAGGGAACAGGTAACAAGCCCCGTCAATCTACTTCATGTAACTAATAGTTGAAAACAAATAAAAATATCTGTCGACATTTTAGACCTTTAAGATCCTTAGCCGCCCCCGAGCGAGACTCGAAGGATTCGTGATCAGAGGTTTTTACGTAGTGAATGATCTACTTGACATTCAACCCCCGTTATCCAGAGAGGACCTGGAATTAGTTGTCTTCAGTAATCGGAGGGTCTGTGGCCAGCTCACGTTGTTTGCCTGTGGATGACATCTAAGACACTCGTAATCGTTAATCACCTCGAGA
>CM032232.1:9835000-9932500 GCA_019009955.1 Riptortus pedestris
CGGCATTTACAAAAAGAAGCTCTTAACTACAATGTTATTAGATAACGATAAAGGGCTAATAGAACAACTAAAAAAGATTACAATTAAAGATGTCATTTACATGGCAGCTAATTCCTGGGATTCAGTACCCAACACCACATTAAATAAAGCCTGGAAAAACTTATGGCCTGAAGTTACCTATAGTAGTCAGCCAAACGAAGAGCCACCAACAAATCTGGAGTTGTGCTCTTTGTTAAAAGATCTTAACTCCCAAGATGTAATGGACTTCGAAGTTACGGATTGGGTCAATGAAGAATCATTAAAATGATCAGCGGTCCTAACGGAAGAGGAAATCATTAATGAAATAATGAAAACAACTAACGAACAAGAGCTTGAAGGAGGCGGGTATCTATCCCCACGAAAGTAAGCCATGAGGAGGGTATCAACCTACTTGACAGATCACTACTCTATTTAGAAGGCAGAGGTGATGTGCCTTCATATGAACTGATGATGTTAAGGAAGTGGAGAGACACTGCAGCTGCTGATAGAAGCAGTTGTTTAAAAACAAACAACAATAAATGATTTTTTTAAATCAAAATAGTTTTCCGATTTTCAATTAATTTTTTTTTGTGTCCGATGTTATTTTATACTACATATGCATGTATGTACATACAATTTACTTCTATTATTAATTTATGATTAAAAAATGTAAATATGAATATAATTATTAAACTTATAGGTAGGTACTATTTTTTATTCTAAAAACCTTACATTTTCAGCTGGTATTAGTAAGTTCCGATTAACCGAGAATTTCGATTAACCGAGGTAACAGCGGTCCCGATCGACTCGGTTAATCGGGTCCCTACTGTATATATATATATATATATATATATATATATATATATATATATATATATATATATAGATAGATCGGTAGAGAGAGAGAGAGAGAGAGAGAGAGAGAGAGAGAGAGAGAGAGAGAGAGAGAGAGAGAGAGAGAGAGAGAGAGAGAGAGAAAGAGAGACAAACAGCAAACAGACAGAGAAGAGACAGAAAAAGTCTGTTACGCTTTAACAGACAAATATATACATATGTATATGAGGTCCGTCAATCCCTGGGAAGGATCGATGGACATTTACGGAAAATTCTAGAAATTCGCATCATGATAACAAACTCCTGGAAATTTGTACATAACCCATCATATTGCAAATTAATTTAATTACCTATAAATGTTGATATATACATATTTCAACTAATATGAATACTAACAGAGATTATTGATTTTTTTTTAGTTTA
The DNA here is from genome assembly GCA_019009955.1 of Riptortus pedestris. Taxonomy (NCBI): domain Eukaryota; kingdom Metazoa; phylum Arthropoda; class Insecta; order Hemiptera; family Alydidae; genus Riptortus; species Riptortus pedestris. Next base: position 9,836,276 of record CM032232.1, read on the forward strand.
AATCCAAGTAAACCCCCACTCCTACTCATGTCATCTTAGTAAGAATCGGTTATTTCACGAACCACCTTATTCTAAGCTTATACTATAAAATATATTTTTCACCATACTACGATGTAATCACCTGTTTTACACACCTTATTTGCGGTCCGAAAGCTACACTTCGCCGCCCTAGGGCCGAAAATGAATTTTTCGCCCTAGGGCCTCAAAATCAGCTGTTTATTATTTTAATTCATTCATTTCATTATATACATTATATTAGTTTGTTTTGCTCGTATTATTGTTTAGTTATTTAGTAATTGTGGCTAATAATATATCAGAATCTATAAATAGAAGAGCAAAAGAAATCATGGCAGATTTGTTACCAGCAAAATCAAAAGATAGGTATGACGAAGAGTATACAAAGTTTTTGAACTGGTTAAAAATGGAAAATGTAAAACCTGGTGATGAGAATGATGAAGTTTTACTCGTATACCCAGTACTTCATGGAGTAAGTACTCCATGATAAAAAGTTGTTTAAAAGTAAAAGAAAATATTCAAATCATCCAATTTCCAAAAAGTATTGCTTTTTTGAAACGGCAATCGGTTGGTTATCAGCCAAAAAAAGTACGAGTAAAAGTGTGAATGTGCCAAACAAAAAACAAGTAATAGAATCTTCAAAGGGTATTATGTTTTCAAACAACCAAAATTGTACTTTTAACATTTCTATAAATCAAAAATAAACGAACTAACTTTTTTTAGCATTTTGAAATATATCAGTTGTATTAAATGAAACACACATATGTTCATCTCTCTTTATTAACTTACATAATAACATAACGTAAAACAATCCATACATTAAACATTCATTATGTCCCCATAACCACAAGATAACCTTCTAAAAAGGAGGTACACTTAACCAAAAGAAAATCTTGTTTTTGATTAATGTTATATCGTATTAATATTTATTGTAGTATGGTGAAAAATAGCGTTCGTGCCTCGGGCCAAAGTGCTTGTGCCGGCCCTCGAACTTTTCATGTCATCGACTACGTCTCGGTCAAAAAATATGTCGGGCCGGAAACGCCCACTTTCGGCCCTTGCTACGAAATATACTATTTCAACCGACATTTATTATACAAGGTACGTGGAAATGCTATTTTAAAGACTTTATCGATTAAAATTATGTTGTTACTTTAAATGTTCATTTGATCTATACCTTACTCGATATTTAACCTTTTCTGTCAACATTAAAGTTCTTATTTATTATTGGCTGAAATGGATTAGTGGGGGTTTAGACGGTGGATTCGAAAATTTAAAATATATATACCTCATAGTGGGAGAATTGTAAAATGTTTTAGAACCAATCTTGTAAAACCGTTAACACTCTATAATTGTTGGTCTATGCATTGTTTCGTAGCTCAGTTATTGATGGAGTTATTCGTACTTTCTTGTTTTCAGCCTTCATTAACCCCCACCCCCTTTCACACATTTTTTTTACATATAAACTGAGAATACGTGGTGAGATGAAATTACAAGCGTGTTTTACAAGCATGTAGCAAATCTGCTTAGTTTACGTGACAGGTTTTTAATTAACTCTTTGTATATTTAATTCATTTCTGCAGTTGCGTGAACGTTTTTGTTTACTAAGGGGCTATCATAGTTCACTAGCTTTCCACCAAATATCTATGTTGTAACATAGAACAAAAATAAACGTTACCCCATTAGAAATGTGTAGAAAGCAAGAGAAAGTAAGTCCAGCTCATTTAGCAACTCGAAATTAACGGACCAAATAATCCTAATTATTTACTGTTTAGTTCGACCAAGATATTTCAGGCTCTATAACCATCTCACATTTTCTATTATGATTATGATTATAATGAACTAAAGAAAGTTTATAGCATCTTGGCGGAACATTTACTCTACTCTCATAATCATTACACAAATGTTTCTATTAGCAGATTTCCCTTAAGGGAAATCAGCTATTGAGGTCGTACTCATGACGCGAGTTTCGAAAAATGTCTTCAAATGTCCATCGATCCTACCCAGGAGATGACGAAAATGAGGTCCGTTCAAAATTATATATATATATATAATATATATATATATATATATATATATATATATATATATATTTGTCTGTTAACGCTCTAGCGGTCGCAATTCTTGTTTGATCTTTACCAAACTCGGAATTTAATCGTTTTATGTAAAAAGGAAGATCAAGTTCGTTAATGGCTGAAATCGTGAAATCGGACCAGTGGGAGGGGGGGTTTAGAGGGGGCGAGCTCTGACAGGCGTTTCCCTAACTATTCGTCCCTCGTGAATAGATTTAGAGGTTAGGTTTACTGTTTTTTGGGGCTAGAAACTACTGGGTTATTACGCCCTAAATAATGTTTTAGGTATAGAGGTTTCTTACTACTACAGTTGTTATTAGGCAGATTTCCCTATTGTAAAACTTCACTTGGAAAATCTGCTTAGTTTACGCAGCCCCTGCGTGACGGACGTTATTCAATTTCTAAGAGCATCGTAAAGTTTCTAAACCACCAAAACACCCAAGATATTGGCTAACTAACAAGATTCAAGAATTATATTTTGACCAAATTATAACCATTGGAATAGAAATAAATTCGGTTTTAAATCTGAGCTATTTCTAAATTCGTGTTATCAAATTCATACCTTGCAAATATATAACATGGAGTTAACAACTAACTAACTGAGTTATGCTCACGACTTCCTTAGTAGAGCTCCGTCCGATGTCAAAAAATTCCTCACGCAGGGGCTGTTTAAAATAAGCGAATTCCCACATTCTGGTACGTCACTCTAATGATTTTAGCAGATTTCCCTTAAGGGAAATCAGCTATTGAGGTCGTACTCATGACGCCATTTTCGAAAAATTTCTTCAAATGTCCATCGATCCTACCCAGGAGATGACGAAAATGAGGTCCATTCAAAACTATATATATATATATATATATATATATATATATATATATATATATATATATAATATAGATATATTTGTCTCTTAACGCTCTAGCGGTCGCAATTTTTGTTTGATCGTTACGAAACTCGATATTTAACCGTTTTATGTAAAAAGACAGATCAAGTTCGTTAATGGCGGAAATCGTACCAAAGGGAAGGGGGTTTAGAGGGGGGGATTTTCGAAAATTCGAAATATCTCCGTGAGGGTGAATCGGATCGAAAAATTGTATATAACTAATCATAGTGCCAATTAAAGTTACTATCAATATTGTTATATACGTTTATTCTCTATCTTGAATATTAACCGAGATATTTGCATTTTTCAATTTTCAGCAAACCGCCAATTCTACTCATGTTACGTAAACAATACTCTGCTACATAACAAATCACATTATTGGAAGTTCAAATACCAAAAATTGTATTCAAGAGACCTTTATTATACGAGATACATGCAAATATATCCTGGCGACCCCCCCCCCCCATTTTAAAGTTTTGGACTGCTAAAATTTTATTGATTGAGATAAACAATTATTCTGACACATTATAATTACAGTACTAGATATAGTAAATAGTTCTCAATGAAATTAATATGTTATATTCTGATATATTTCAGTAATTAGCAGATTTCCCTTATGGGAAATCAGCTATTGAGGTCGTACTCATGACGCGAGTTTCGAAAAATTTCTTCAAATGTCCATCGATCTTACCCAGGAGATGACGAAAATGAGGTCCGTTCAAAACTATATATATATTTGTCTGTTAACACTCTAGCGGTCGCAATTTTTGTTTAATCGTCACCAAACTCATTATTTAATCGTTTTATGAAAAACGTAAGATCAAGTTCGTTAACGGTTGAAATCGGACCCGTGGGTGGGGGGGGGGTTTAGAGAGGGATTTTCAAAAATTCGAAATATCTCCGTTATTATGCATCGGATCGTAAAATTGTATAAAACCAATCTTATTGCAAATTAAATTTACTATAAATAATGTTATATACATTTATTCTGTATCTTGAATATTAACCGAGATATTTGCATTTGTATTCTGCGTGTTGTCGCCAGTAGGCTATGTTCGGACTTTCCGCCGAGAGCTCTGGTGGCCATTTCCATAACTATTCGTCCCTCGTGACTAGGTTTAGAGGTTAGGTTAACTGTTTTTTGGGGCCTAAATAAACCTAAATAATGTTTTAGGTTTAGAGGTTTCTTACTACTACAATTGTTATTAGGCAGATTTCCCTATTGTAAAACTTCACGTGGGAAATCTGCTTAGTTTTCGCAGCCCCTGCGTGACGGACTTTTTGTTTTTCTTTCCGGTGTGAGGAGGGCAGACCCGTTTGTTTACATTTCTAACTTAACGCTTCATGTCGGCAGGTTATAGAAATTGGATGAAACATTTCTTATTACCGTTTGTATTTATTCTCGGTGTTGTTGTGTTACCAGGGTGGATATTTATCTATTACTAAACTTCACGAGGGAAATCTGCATAGTTAACGCAGCCCCTGCGTGACGGACTTTATTAATGGGAGAAACGTCAGCTGACTCCAATTCCGATTTTTAGCAGCTATTGAAGTCGTACTCATGACGCGATTTTCGAAAAAATGTCTTCTAATATTCATCGATCCTATCCAGGAGATGATAAAACTGAGGTCCATTCAATACTGTATGTATATATATATATATATATATATATATATATATATATATATATATATATATTTGTCTGTTATTGATCTAGCGGTCACAATTTTTGTTTGATCGTTGTTGATCGAAACTCGATATTTAACCGTTTTCTGTAAAAAGACAGATCAAGTTCGTTAATGGCTGAAATCGGACCAGAGGGAGGAGAGATTCTCGAAAATTCGAAATATATCCGTTATTATGCATCGGATCGAAAGATTGTATAGAACTAATCTTATTGAAAATTAAATTTACTATAAATATTGATATATACATTTATTCTCTATCTTGAATATTAACCGAGATATTTGCATTTTTATGAAGTCTGTGGTCGGGTATAGTTCGGATTAGGTCGGCCGTTTTCGTAACTACTCGGCTCAGGTGGAAGCTTCTTCTAACCTTACCTGTCGTTTCTAACCTTACCTTACCTTCGTTACTTTGTGAGATTTATGCAAATACGTTCTGTTCATCCACTCCCCCCCCCCTTCTGGAGTTGTTCGGCGACTAAAATTTGAGTTATTAAAATATAAATTATTCTTACAATTCAGAAGCCGTTTCAGTTGGGAATTTATTTTAATTAACTGAAAGATTTCTCATTACCGTTTGTATTTAATCACGGTGGTGTTTTGTTACCAGTATGCAGATTTCTCTATTGTAAAACTTCACATGGGAAATCTGCTTAGTTTACGCAGCCCCTGCGTGACGGAAAAAATTTAATTAGTAGAAGAAGGGACTTATGTGAATACTGAAAACAAGGAAGTACGTTTAGTATTTGAGCTGCGAAAAAAAACATAGAGGAAAAGTTGTAGGGCAGCAATAGTTGAACAACATCGGTTACATGTCATTTTACTAACCCCCTCATAATTAACTTCAGTGTTGACTGAATCAATTAAATATCAAGATGGTATAGATCAAATAATAGTTATTTATTATACAAGTGATGAAAGTAGATCATTTTATTACTCGAGTGAAACGTTTACCCACAAGAGCGAAGCGAGTGTGGTAATTTCACGAGAGTTGTAAATTCTACTTTCGTCACGAGTGTAATATTAAATTTTTTCTGTAATCGTGTAATACATGATCGGATCTAACCAGAATATGAGCATAATTAAGATGTTGTGAAGATTATGGTATGTTGTTGGTAGGTTATAAGCATGGCTATGAAAGGTTATAAGCATAGTTTTAAAACAACTAGTGATGATTGTGAAGTAGTGCAGTTATAAACAAGTGCAGGTTATAAACAAGGAAGGTAATTATTATTATATTTAAATTTTAAAATATATTGATTATTTCCACCAATAATTCATTCACATTTCAATTTATTTTGTTAAAATAAATTCTTACAATGTTAAGAAACATTTAAAAGCATTTAATTTCCAACTTCAAATTACTTTTTAATTTATACTTATTACTAATTAAGAAGGCAATTCACTTTCTTCACTCTATTGCAAAATGTTTCACTTTCTTCACTCATTTCAGTTTAGTAATGTTACCATTATTCAACGATTACAGAAAAAAGTTTTTAAGTTAAGAACGAGAGATCTGATAATTGATTACGCCAACACATAGCTTATTTGCATGCATCTCACAAAGTAAAGTTCAATGGAACCCCACACTTTGTATTTAACCATGGAATGAAGTGGTTCAGGATTCAACTGATTATTGTCAGTATGAACTAAGTTAGAGTGGGGGTATACATACTGAAGGTTTAAATCTAAAAAATCCCTATTTCTATTTTAATAATCAAGATACTGCATAAACATATATACAAAGAATTATAGAGCAAAGCATTTTCAATAAAAGTGGTTCTATAAAATTGTTCAATCGACGTATAATAACGAAAATATTTCGGATTTACGAAATCTCCTCATCTACCCCCGCCCTACGACAGATCAAATTTTAGCCATTAACGAACCTAATCTTTAATTTGACATAATAATTTTAAATAACGAGTTTGAAAACAATCAAGCCAAAATTGTGGCCGCTGGAGCATATATATATATATATGTTTTGAGCGGACCTCATTTTCGTAATTTCCTCGGTACGATCGATTGATATATGAGGAAGTTTTTCGAAAATCGCGTCATGATTAGAACCTCAATAACTTATTTCCCATAAGAGAAATCTGTTAATAACGGGAAACAGCATCTCTAAGTGGGTCACAAAGATAAACAAATGTTAGTTTCCGAGTAAACTAGGACTTCCTGTTTTTGGTGACGACTACGAGGCTTTGTTTATAAACGCAACAACGAGAGCATGGAGATATAAACTCTGTGATAAGCACCTTCAGTAGTTAACTTACTTAGGTCAGAAAATATTTGGGGAAAATGTTTTATCCTGTGTATATCAAATATATTATTATTATTATTATTATTTATTAACGTCCACTTTTTGCAACTTAGGCTAATCGGGGCGAGTTATCTACAGGTTATCAAATATTATGAACTACTTTTATTTTCACACTTGGTAACCGATTGTTTTTACAACTAACCATAATGCACACTGTTAACCATGGTGATTTTATTTAGTGAAGAACTCATTAAATAAAATCCTTAGTCCCACCCTGGCTAGAAATGGGTGGTAACCTGTAGAGAACCCATCTCAATTAGCCTAAGTTGCAAAAAGTGGACGTTAATAAATGATAATAATAGAGTGTTTACCCTTTTCTAGCACCCCCCTAGGTTTAGGTTTACCCCCCTTCTAACTCAGGATTTCATTTAATGAATTTCGTCACTAAATAAATTCCTTTGCCCAGGCGGGAATCGAATTCGCCGCTCTATTATTATTATTTATTAACGTCCACTTTTTGCAACTCAGGCTAATTGGAACGGGTTATCTGCAGGTAACCACCCTTTTCTAGCCAGGGTGGGATTTTAGGATGTTAAAAATCGATCGCCACTCTAGGTTTACCATGTCAGACTAAAGGCCACGCTTTAACTCGCATGGTTAACCTTAGCTCCATGGTTTTAAATGAAATTGAAATGTCAGCCTAACCACGTTTAGGGTAAATATATTTTCTGAAAAAATTGTGCATAACCAATCATATTGTAAATTAAGTTACCTATAAATGTTATTATGTACATATGTTCACTAACATGAGTACTATCGAGATATTTGGGTTTTTTGTACATCCTTAAGTTACATTGTTCCGTTAATATGTAAAATAACGGGAAACAACAAGTCTTCGTGGCCCATTTTACTAAAGAGGATTGAGTGGGACACCAAAATAAACAGAGGTTTGTTTCTCCATACATTAGGACATCCTGATTTCGGTAACAACTACCAGGCTTTGTTTATAAACACAACAAAGAGACTATAGATATATAAACTTTTAGTTAAGTGACAAGCATTATCAATAGTTATTAGCAGATTTCCCCTTAAGGGAAATCAGCTATTGAGGTTGTACTCATGACGGAATTTTCGAAATTTTTCTTCAAATGTCCATCGATCCTACCCAGGAGATGACGAAAATGAGGTCCGTTCAAAACTGTATATATATATCTATATATCTATCTATCTATCTATCTATCTATCTATCTATCTATATATTTGTCTGTTACCGCTCTAGCGGTCGCAATTTTTGTTTGATCGTTACCAAACTCGATATTTAGTCGTTTTATGTAAAAAGAAAGATCAAGTTCGTTAACGGCTGAAATCGGACCAGTGGGAGGGGGGGGGGGGGGTTTAGAGGGGAGGATTTTCGAAAATTCGAAATATCTCCGTTACTATACGTCGGACCGAAAAATTGTACAGAATCAATCTTATTGCAAATTAAATTTACTATAAATATTGTTATTAACATTGTTTCTCTATCTTGAATATTAACTGAGATATTTGCATTTGCATTCTGCGTGTGGTCACCAGTAGGCTATGTTCGGACTTTCCGCCGAGAGCTCTGGTGGCCGTTTACATAACTATTCGTCCCTCGTGAATAGATTTAGAGGTTAGGTTAACTGTTTTTTGGGGCAAGAAACTACTGGGTTATTACGCCCTAAATAATGTTTTAGATTTAGAGGTTTCTTACTACTACAGTTGTTATTAGGCAGATTTCTCTATTGTAAAACTTCACGTGGGAAATCTGCTTAGTTTACGCAGCCCCTGCGTGACGGACTTTCTTACTTAGATCTAAAAATATTGGGGAGGGGGGGTCAGTTTATCATGTGTATATCAAAAGTAATGAACATTTCGAACCAAATTTGGGATGTCTGTTTGTGTATAAAGCATCAAACTAATTCTTTAGAAAAAAACTTTCTAAGATTGTGTATAAGATAGTTGTGTACAGAAATTAATTCCTAAACTTCTTCCATTGGTTTATGTTTTAAAAACAGTAGGGACCACGTCTGACATAAACTACTAATTTCAATCAACCTAGAAAACAGAATGAGATCAATATTTGGTATTTAAGCAATAATAAATTATAAATAATTAATAAAGTGCTTCATGATATTACAGCTTATTGTTAATATGACATAAGTAGGAGGAGGGGGGTTTGCTGAAGCCCGAAAATAAAAAATGCAAATATTACTATTAATAATAACAATAGTGAAAAACACATATATAACATTTGTAGAACATTTAATTTGCAATAAGATTTTTTCTATACATTTTCTCGATCCTGCGTATAATAACGGAAATATTTCTAAGTTTCAAAATTAACCCCACTAACACAGGGGCTGCGTGAACTAAGCAGATTTACTCCGTGCAGCATGGATTTGCATTTATCTCAAAATTTAAAAGTTCAATGAGAACAATATTTGGTATTTAAGCTTCAAATAAAGTGGTTCATAACATAATAGAATATTGTTAATATGAGATGAGTAGGAGTGGGGGTTTACTGAAGACTGAAAACTAAAAAATGCAAATATCTCAGTTAATAATCAAGATAGTGAAGACATGTACTTAACAATATTTATAGAAAATTACATTTGCAATAAGATTGGTTTAATACAATTCTTCAATCCGACGCATATTAACGGAGATATTAAGAATTTTAAAAATTCTCCCCTCTAAACCCCCCTCCCCCTGGTCCGATTTCAGCCGGTAACGAACTTGATCCTTCTTTTTACATAAGACGTTTAAATATCAAGTTTGGTAACGATGGAAAAAAATTACAACCACTATAGCGTCAATGGACACATATATATATATATATATATATATATATATATATATATATATAATTAGAGTTAATCTCGCCGGAGATTAAGATGTCGGACCAGCTCTAGAGAACTGAAGATGGGGCGATTCGCTCCGAAAGTACTCTGCTTTTAATAAAATAAGTGTTAAGATTGGAGGTTTTGACACTGTTATCCTTCCGTTGATATTATGAGTTATATTATGTAACTGGTGTAGTATGAATTATTATTTGAAGAATGAATGACCAAGGAATATCAAATGGTTTTAAATGAAACAGGAATTCCATTGTTCCCACATTTCGGGGAAATGTCCCCTTTCTCGGGTAATTTATTAACATTGCTCCGTTAGTGTGTAAAATGGCGGGGAACAACATGTCTTTGTGATCCACTTAATTCAAGGGATAACTCATTAAGATGTGAAAATATTTGGGAAAATTAATTTATGCATTCTATCTCGAAGGTAATGAACATTATGTCTTAAATTTGGGATGTTTGTTTGTATATAAAGCGTCAAACTGCTTATTTAGAAAGAAACTTTCTAAGAATGTGAGTCTATAAATAGAGCATAGAACTTAATTCCTAAACTTCTTTCATTGGTTTAAGGTTTAAAAGGAGGCACGTGAACTCCAAATTTCACTCAACCCTTCTGATGGAGAATATCTAAGATTCCTGCGGCGGCAGAATATTGGGAGGGCCCGAGGAGGGGATGAAAACCATTTACTTTAGAGATTCAGGCCCTTACCATATTAAATCCACTATTAACCATCATTTCCACGTTTCGCGTCAATATACCACCCTTCTCGGGGCTTGCCGAATGCTTAAACCTCTATCATGTATGTGCAAATAAAATGCTAAACCGTGTGGTCATATTTATAGTAGTGTTGTCAAGGTGCATAAAAGTGATGCTAAACATAAGCAATAACAAAACGTCCCTTTACTCAGAAGAATACGAAAACGAGGTCCTTTCAAAATTATATATTTTTGTCTCTTTCCACTCTAGGGGTCGCAATTTTAGCAAATTTCCCTTAAGGGAATCAGCTATTGAGGTCGTAACTCATCTCCGTAAATATGCGTTGGATTGAAAAATTGTATAGAACCAATCTTATTGCAAATGTAATGTTCTATAAATGTTGTTATGTATGTTTTTTCACTATCTTTAATACTAACTGAGAAATTTGCATTTTTTAGTTTTTTGGTCTTCAGTAAAGCCCCACTCCTACTCATCTCATATCAACAATATTCTATTATGTTAAAAAGCACTTTATTCGAATCTTAAATACCAAATATTGTTCTCATTGAATTTTTAATTTTTGAGATACATGCAAATAATTGGTTCACGTAGTAAATCTGCTTAGTTCACGCAGCCCCTGCGTGACGGAATTTCCGTTTGATTGCCTAGTTTTGGACTGGGAGAGGGAGGGAGTTTAGGGCGGTGGAATTTCAAAAATTAAAAATATATTCGTAATTATACGTCGGATCGAAAAATTGTATTGAACCAATTTTATTTCATATTTAACTGCCCATAAGTGTTATTGTATAAATATTTTCCTAGCATTAATATTACTTTAGCATGAATATTATTAGTTTCTATTAACCGAGATATATGAATATTTTAGTTTTCAGCCTTAAGTAGCCTCAACTCCTACTCTTGTCATGTTAACAATAAGACTTTGTATCATGAACCACTTTATTGTAAGATTATATACCAAATATCGTTTTCCAAAGACCTTTATTGTGCTAAATCGTTGTGCGATGACGTCATAATAAAGAATTGTATCTCGAAAATGTTTATTTGATCAGTACCATAGACGATATTTAACTTTTATAATCAGCAGTAAAAATAATATTTGTTATTGGCTGAAATAATAACTTTAATAGTGGGGGCTTAGAAGGGGGATTCGAAAGTTCAAAATATATATTGTTGCGAAAATTAAATAGATGAATAATCCTTCAGAGAGAGAGTCGCGTATTTGGAAAGTGTGACGTAGATCAAAGAGACCGACGGAGGGTCGGTCGAGACGATACTAGGCTCGTCTAGCCCAGCCTGCAATGAACTAGACAATTCCCCTTTGATGTATGCCGACAACCTATATAAAGAAGCTCGGGCCAGCCGTGAGCAGTCAGTTTTATTCTCTCCTGTCTTGATGTTCACATCAGTGCTACAGTGTGACTTAGTACAGTGCGGTAAAATGTTTTTATAAGAAGAACAGTGTTGTGCCGTGACTGTAAGTAACAGTTTAGTGCCGTGTTTAAGACAGTGCAGTGCCGCGAAGTAAAGGACAGTGCAGTGCCGCGAAGTAGAAGACAGTGCAGTGCCGCGAAGTAAAGGACAGTGCAGTGCCGTCTTTCTGTGAATTTCAGTGAATTATTGGACTGTGACTCATTGAAGAACAGTAACGCTATCAGTGTATACTGTGAGTAGTAATTAAGAATAATCACCAAGTTTATTGTGCATTGTGAAATAAATTTTGCAGTGATTTATTTATTATTTATTAACGTCCACTTTTTTGCAACTTATGGCTAATTCGGGGGACGGGTTATCATCAAAGGTATAATTTTGCAGTGATAAAAACTGTGAAAGTTGCGAGTATTTAATTTTGCAATCCAAAAGAACTCTTATTAAAAAACGTTTATTACTTATTTTGGTAATACAAAAACGTAACAATATGTTATTATGTGTAGGATCGTAAAACGTTATAGAACCAATCTTATAGCAGATTTTCTTGAAGGGAAATCAGATATTTAGGTCGTACGTGATTTTTGGAAAGTTTTACACAAATTTCCTTCGATCCAACCCATGTAATGTTCTATAAATTTTGTTATGTACGTTTGTTCACTATCTTGATTATTAACCGTGATGCTTGCATTAAACCTCCACTCTTACTCAGGTCATATTCACAATAAGCTCTTACATTAAGAGGCACATTATTTGAAGCATAAATACCAAATATTGTTCTCATTGAACTTTTACTTTTTGAGGTAAATAAAAATATGTGAAGCACGTGAGAAATCTGCTTAGTTAAGGCAGTCCCTGCGTGACGGACTTTTAGAATATTTCCATTAAGAGAAACCAGCTATTGACGCGATTTTCCAAAAATTCAAATCTCCATCGATCCTACCTAGTTGATGACGAAATGAGGTCCGATCAACATTTTATCGTTTGGACACACATTTCTTTTAATATATATATATAGTCTTCTCTAGTGGTCGTAATTTTGGTTTAATGGTTACCAAACTCCATATTTAAGCGTTTTATGTACAAAGAAAGGTCAAGTGTGTTAATGGTTGAAATCCGATCAGTGGTAGGGAAGGAAGGGGGTTTAGAGGGTGAGAATTTCGAAAATTCTTAATATCTCCTTTATTATGCGTCAGATAGAAAAATTGTATGGAACCAATCTTATTGCAAATTTAAAGATCTATAAATGTCGTTATGTATTAGCAGATTTCCCTTCAGGGAAATCCGCAATTGAGGTCGTACTCATGATGCGAGATTCGAAAAATTTCTTCAAATGTCAATCGATCTGTTACTAAACGTCTGTTAACGCTCTAGCGGTCGCAATTTTTGTTTGATCGTTACCAAACTCGGAATTTAATCGTTTTATGTAAAAAGAAAGATCAAGTTCGTTAACGGCTGAAATCGGACCAGTGGGAGGGGGGGTTTAGAGGAGGGGATTTTCGAAAATTCGAAATATCTCCGTTACCATACGTCGGATCAAAAATTTGTATAGAACCAATCTTATTGCAAATTAAATTTACTATAAATATTGTTCTATACATTTATTCTGTATCTTTAATATTAACCGAGATATTTGCATTTGTATTGTGAGTGTGGTCGGCTATGTTCGGGAGTTTCCGCCGAGCGCTAGTGTGGCCGTTTCACTAACTATTCGTCCTCGTGAGAATAGGTTACTACTACTGTTATTATTAGGCAGATTTCTCTATTGTAAAACTTCACGTGGGAAATCTGCTTAGTTTACGCAGCCTCTGCGAGACGGACTATTTGCATTTTTTAGATTTTGGACTTCCGTAAACCCGTCACCCCTCTTACACATGCCATATTAACAATAAGCAGTTATATTAAGAATCAATGTCTTTGAAGCCTAAATACGAGATATTGTTCTGATTGAAATTTTACGTTTTGAGATAAATCTAATTCTAACACATGGGAAATCTGCTTAGCTAACGCAGCCCCTGCGCGACGGACTTTTAGCAGATTTCCTTTAAGGGAAATCAGCTATTGAGGTCGTACTCATGACGCGAGTTTCGAAAAATTTCTTCAAATGTCCATCGATCCTACCCAGGAGATGACGAAAATGAGGTCCGTTCAAAATTATATATATATATATATATATATATATATATATATATATATATATATATATATATATATATATTTGTCTGTTAACGCTCTAGCGGTCGCAATTTTTAATTGATCGTTACCAAACTCGGAATTTAATCGTTTTATGTAAAAAGGAAGATCAAGTTCGTTAATGGCTGAAATCGGACCAGTGGGAGGGGGGGGGTTTAGAGGGAGGATTTTTGAAAATTCAAAATATCTCTGTTATTATGCGTCGGATCGAAAAATTGTATAGAATAAATCTTATTGCAAATTAAATTTACTATAAATATTGTTCTATACATTTTTTCTGTATCTTGAATATTAACCGAGATATTTGCATTTGTATTCTGCGTGTGGTAGCCAGTAGGCTATGTTCGGACTTTCCGCCGAGAGCTCTGGTGGCCGTTTCCATAACTATTCGTCCCTCGTGAATAGGTTTAGAGGTTAGGTTAACTGTTTTTTGGGGCTGGAAACTACTGGGTTATTACGCCCTAAATAATGTTTTAGGTTTAGAGGTTTCTTACTACTACAGTTGTTATTAGGCAGATTTCTCTATTGTAAAACTTCACGTGGGAAATCTGCTTAGTCTACGCAGCCCCTGCGCGACGGACTTTTTCATTTCAAAGAGGACCGGCCAAGCCAGTGAGATGGGTATGACATTGCCTCGTAGGATCCCGGTTTGATTTAAAAGGAAATGGGTCTCGCCGCCATCCCATAGACTGTTTGAGCCGACCATTTGAACAGTGCCCATTATTGTTGGCCCCGAGCTATGGGTCTTTGGCAACTTGTGCGGTTTGTGGCTCCTCTATCTCCCCGGTTTGGCTAGTGCTCCAAGGCTCTCTCCGTCTTCCAATCAAACCGGTCAGCCCTGTTACCAATAAAACCCTTCTCATAATTATTCAACCGAACGTGACAGGATGTAACTCATCATCAGCCGCGTTCTCTTGTCCACTATTCTATGACCGTTTTATTTTAATTTGCCTTCCAGGTTTTATATTAGCAGAATTCCCATTAGGAAATGAGCTACGCAAGGTGTACAAATTACGAAATTTCACGATAACTTTTCATTTCACATGTCATAGACACCATATAACTGCATTTTGTTTCGTTGGTGTCTGTTTGTTTGTTTGTTTGTTTGTTACCTTTTCACGCATAAACGGCTGAACCGAATTTTATGAAACGTGGTATGTATATTACTACTAGCCTAACTTAGACTTTAGGCTATATTAATATTCTCTAAGACGTACAGGAGTGGGGGTTATAAGGGAGGCCTGAAATTAAAAATAGCGATATTTCGTTTCCTATTGCTTTTTCAGCAAATATGCACATAACAAAAGTTGTTTATGTTGTAATTTAGAGTAACTTTTGTTATATGCACTTTTGACGTATACGGAAGCATAAATGAGTTATACGCTATAAGCTATAGCGGGAGTCCACAATTTTATTTGGCACTAAAGACTCAACCGAATTAAACCAAACTCGGTATGTGAATTAGCACTAACGCTTTCCTTATAATAAGCCATACTAACATTTCTAGGAACTGGCAGGAGTGGGGGTTATATGGAAGGCCTGAAATTAATAATAGTGGTATTTCGTTTCCTATTGCATTTTCGGCAAATATGTACATAACAAAAGTTGTTTATTTTGTTATTTAGAGAAACTTTTTTTTATATACTCTATTGTCGTATACCGAAGTATAAAAGCGTTATACGCTAAAAATTATAGCGGGAGTCAACAATTTGGAGGACAGTAAAGACTTACATAAAAAATTAATTTTATTATTAACAAATGCCAACAACGGGTATTAACCCTAAACACTGGGACGGGTAAATGTCAAAATATTGTGCAAAGTAAAGCCTTGCCAAAAAAAATACCATCACCATTCAGCCTCAAATCAATTCCCGGGCGAAGCCGGGTATCTGAGCTAGTATTATATATATATATATATATATATATATATATATATATATATATATATATATATATATAAAATTGTAACCTCTGTCTGTACATTGATTTTTTTCGCGAAATTTCACGATAACTTTTCGTTTCACAAGTCATAGACACCATATCTGCATTTTGTTTCTTTCGTGTATGTTTGTTTGTTTGTTTGTTTGTTACCTTTTCACGCATAAACGGCTGAACCGAATTTTATGAAACTTGGTATGTATATTACTACTAACCCAACTTAGACTTTAGGCTATATTAATTTTCTCTGAGACGAACAGGAGTGGGGGTTATAAGGGAAGCCTGAAATTAAAAATATCGATATTTCGTTTTCTATTGGTTTTTAGGCAAATATAACTTTTGTTATATACACTTTTGTCGTATACCGAAGTTTAAATGCGTTATACGCTAAAAATTATAGCGGGAGTCAACAATATTATTTGCCAAAAAAGACTCAACCGAACTAAATAAAACTCGGTATGTGTATTAGCAGTGAGGCCTTCATTATAATAAGCCATACCAATATTTATATGTACGGGCAGGAGTGGGGGTTATAAGGGAAGCCTGAAATTAAAAATAGCGATATTTCGTTTCCTATTGGTTTATCCGCAAATAAAAACATAACAAAAGTTGTTTATTTTGTTACTTGGAGTAACTTTTGTTATATACACTTTTGTCGTATACCTAAGTATAAATCAGTTATACGTTAGAACTTTAGCGGGCACTAACGGCTGAACCGAACTTAACAAAACTCGGTATGTCAATTAGCATTAATTCTTCCATGATTATAAGTTATATTAAAATTTTTAGGTTCGAACGGGAGGGGAGTTATAAGGGAGGCCTGAAATAAAAATTCACCATATTTACATGTATAAGCAACGGGAAATATAAAAATATCGAAGACTGTGAAGAATTATCGAACAAATAATTCTATTACTAGCAAATCGCCGGCAACGACGGGTATCAATCCTAAACACTGGGACGGGTAAATGTCAAAATATTGTGCAATGTAAAGCCTGCTAAAAAATACCATCACCATTCAGCCTCAAATGAATTCCCGGGCGAAGCCGGGTATCTGAGCTAGTATATATATATATATATATATATATATATATATATATAGTAGCTCAGATACCCGGCTTCGCGCGGGACTGTATATGGGGGTGTATGGTTTTGGCGTGTTTTTGGCGAAACTTTACTTTGCACAATATTTTGACATTTACCCGTCCCAGTGTTTAGGGCTAATATCCGTTGTTGGCATTTGTTAATAATAAAATTAATTTTTTATGTAAGTCTTGACTGTCCTCCAAATTGACATATATCATATTTTGTTATAGGGACAAAATATTAACATAGATTTTAATTAATTTTTCCAGGTGAGGTACCTCATAGTTCAAATTAGAATGAATTGTTGAGCATATCAATATTTCTACGCAAATTACTTGCTCCACACATTGTTCCTGGAGAAATGTATAAAACAAAAGTTAATCTAAATAACAAAGTAAACAACTTTTGTTATTTGCTTGTTTGTCAAAAAACAAATAAGACAATGAAATATCACGAATTTTTATTTCTGGCCTCCCTTATAACCCCCACTCCCGTTCTAACCTAAAAATTTTAATATAGCTTATAATCATGAAAGAATTAATGCTAATTGACATACCGAGTTTTTAAGTTTGGTTTAATCGTTAGTGCCTAATGAAATAGTCCCGCTTTAGTTTATAGTGTATATCTCGTTTATAATTCGGTATAAGAAAAAAGTGTATATAACAAAAGTTACTCTTAATAACAAAATAAACAACTTTTGTTATGTTCATATTTGCCGAAAAATGAATAGAAAACGAAATACCGCTATTTTTAAATTCAGGCCTCCCTTATAACCCCACTCCTGCCCGTCCCTAGAAATATTGGTATAGCTTGTTATAATGAAAGCGTTAGTACTAATACACATACCGAGTTTTATTTATTTCGGATTGGTCTTTTGTCCAAAATAAAATTGTTCTCTTCTGCTATAGGTTTTAGCGTATATCTCGTTTATAATTCGGTATAAGAAAAAAGTGTATATAACAAAAGTTACTCTTAATAACAAAATAAACAACTTTTGTTCTGTTCATATTTGCCGAAAACCTAATAGGAAACGAAATATCGCTATTTTTAATTTCTGGCTTCCCTCATAACCCCCACTCCTGCCCGTCCCTAGAAATGTTGGTATGGCTTGTTATAATGAAAGCGTTAGTGCTAATACATATACCGAGTTTTATTTATTTCGGTTGGGTCTTTTGTCCCAAATAAAATTGTGGACTCCTGCTAAAGTTTTTAGCGTACAACGCATTTAAACTTCGGTATACGAAAAAAGTGTATATAACAAAAGTTACTCTAAATAACAAAATAAACAACTTTTTTTATGTTCATATTTGCCGAAAAACCAATAGGAAACGAAATATCGCTAATTTTAATTTCAGGCCTCCCTTATAACCCCCACTCCTGTTCGTCTTAGAGAATGTTAATATAGCCTAAAGTCTAAGTTGGGCTAGTAGTAATATACATACCAAGTTTCATAAAATTCGGTTCAGCCGTTTATGCGTGAAAAGGTAACAAACAAACAAACAAATAAACAAACAAACAAACAGACACCAAAGAAACAAAATGCAGTTATGGTGTCTATGACATGTGAAACGAAAAGTTATCGTGAAATTTCGCGAAAAAAAGCAATGTACAGACAGAGGTTACAATTTTATATATATATATATATATATATATATATATATATATATATATATATATATATATATATATATATATGTCTGTTAACGCTCTAGCGGTCGCAATTTTTGTTTGATCGTTACGAAACTCGATATTTAACAGTTTTCTGTAAAAAGACAGATCAAGTTCGTTAATGGCTGAAATCGTACCAGAGGGAGGGGGGTTTAGAGGGGGGATTTTCGAAAATTCAAAATATCTCCGTTATTATGCATCGGATCGAAAAATAGTATATAACCAATCTTATTGATAATTAAATTTACTATAAATATTGATAATACACTTATCCTCTATCTTGAATATTAACCGAGCTATTTGAATTTTTATGAAGTCTGTGGTCGGGTGTTGTTCGGGTTAGTTCGGCCGTTTTCGTAAGTCGGCTCTGGCGAAAGCTTCTAACCTAACCTGTAGTTTTTAACCTTCGTTACTTTGTGAGATTTATGCAAATACAATACGTTCTGTTCATTCGCCCCCCCCCTTTCTTTAGTTCTTGGACTACTAAAATTTGAGTTATTAAAATATAAATTATTCTTACAATTCAGAAGCCGTTTCAGTTGGGAGTTTATTAAAATTAGCTGAAAGATTTCTCATTACCGTTTGTATTTACTTATGGTGGTGTTGTGTTACCAGTATTCAGATTTCTCTATTGCTAAACTTCACATAGGAAATCTGCTTAGTTTACGCAGCCCCTGCGCGACGGACTTTTTTTAAACTAAAGAATGAGTTCGTTAACAGCTGAAATCGGACAAGGGGAGGGAGGGGAGGGGTGTTAAGAAGGATTAGAAGAATTGTATAGAACCAATCTTTATGTGCATTTAATTGCCTAGAAATATTGTTATATATGTATTTTCACTATCATTAATATTGGCCAAGATCTTAATCTTTAGTTTTCTATTTGTTACCTCTATGGTTAGCGTTTAACATGATGAGCTTGCATTAGTGTCAGTATAAGTATGCAGGCGTGTTTGGTCCATGGGGCCCATAATGCAGTATCAGGGCTGCCATAAATCAAACACGGCCCATCAACCCAGCGGTCTTCAATGGTCGCCTCACTAATGTGATTTCCACTCCAACAGGTGGCTTACAAACTGATCCGACACGCGTCCGAATTTGATTTATGTCCGACGCACAAAAAGATGGAACTTTCTGACAAAATATTTCGTATTTGAATATTAAAATAAGTCATTTTCACCATACTACGATGTAATCACCTGTTTTACACACCTAATTTGCGGTCCGAAAGCTACACTTGGCCGCCCTAGGGCCGAAAATGAATATTTCGCCCTAGGGCCGCAAAATCAGCTGTTTATTATTTTAATTCAATCATTTCATTATATACATTATATTAGTTTGTTTTGCTCGTATTATTGTTTAGTTATTTAGTAATTATGGCTAATAATATATCAGAATCTATAAATAGAAGAGCAAAAGAAATCATGGCAGATTTGTTACCAGCAAAATCAAAAGATAGGTATGACGAAGAGTATTCATTATCGAAATTGGAAGTTTCTAACAGACTGTTTAGTAAAGTGAATGAGTCATCGACTTCGACATCAAATATCGATTTTGGAACTATTGAATATGAAAATCAGTCTCTCTTTACAATTGATGATTTATTTGAAGATTGTCAAGAGGATATTTTAATCAGAAACAATCCAACTACGAGTAAAAGTGTGAATGTGTCAAACAAAAAACAAGTAATAGAATCTTCAAAGGGTATTATGTTTTCAAACAACCAAAATTGTACTTTTAACATTTCTATAAATCAAAAATAAACGAACTAACTTTTTTTAGCATTTTGAAATATATCAGTTGTATTAAATGAAACACACATATGTTCATCTCTCTTTATTAACTTACATAATAACATAACGTAAAACAATCCATACATTAAACATTCATCTTGTCCCCATAACCACAAGATAACCTTCTAACAAAGAGGTACACTTAACCAAAAGAAAATCTTGTTTTTGATTAATGTTATATCGTATTAATATTTATTGTAGTATGGTGAAAAATAGCGTTCGTGCCTCGGGCCAAAGTGCTTTTGCCAGCCCTCGAACTTTTCATGACCTCGACTATGGCTCGGTCAAAAAATATCTCGGGCCGGCAAACGTCCACTTTCGGCCCTTGCTACGAAATATACTATTTATAATAAACTGAATAATTTTCATTTCCTTGAAATTTATTAATTTATTGTGATTACTTAAAAAATACTGTATTAAGGGATGAGGCACTTAAAGTAAAAATGAGTTTAGTAGAATCCATTAACAAATATGATTGTTAGTGTTAACTGAAATATCGAGTATGGTATAAATCAGGTAAATAAGAGCACAAAACCTTAATTGATGACTTCATTACGCAATGAATTGGCATATACAAAGGTCTTCTGAAAACAATATTTTTTTTCTGTAATCGTTGAATAATGGTAACCTCCTTCATCTTCTCTCTATTATTAGTATGGGGGTTTTTGTTTATTTTTTAGATGTCTCTTACAGTTCCTCTGGGTGGTTTTCTCAGAGGTTCTCACACACTGTGATATGTTTTCCATATAAATGTGAAATTTAGGTAGTTTCTTAGTTTTTAATTTTATTTATAGTTTTGACATATGCTTATTTTGTTTGCTTTTATTATTTGACTTGTTATTCGATTTTTTTATTGTTTTGGCTTTAATTTTTAGTAGTTGACAAGTGATTAGATTTTATATTTTTATTAGTTGACTAGTTGTAAAAATTAACATTGTTTTTACTATGTATATTGTGTTTGTTTTTATGACTGTTGTTTATTTTGCCTTTGGCCATGCTGTGAATGTTAAATTAACTCGAGGTTTGTGTTTGTCAGCAGGCACTGAGGATGGAGCGTTGACTCCGAAAGTTCACTCTGCATTATATTAAAAAACAGTAGAGGACTTGGCCTTCTTATTGATCCTGATCCATATTCCAGAGATAATAATGGTAACATTACTAAACTGAAATGAGTGAAGAAAGTGAAACATTTTGCAATAGAGTGAAGAAAGTAATCACTTTCTTCACAAGTGAAGAAAGTGAATTGCCTTCTTAATTAGTAATAAGTATAAATTAAAAAATAATTTGAAGTTGGAAATTAAATGCTTTTAAATGTTTCTTAACATTGTAAGAATTTATTTTAACAAAATAAATTGAAATGTGAATGAATTATTGGTGGAAATAATCAATATATTTTAAAATTTAAATATAATAATAATTACCTTCCTTGTTTATAACCTGCACTTGTTTATAACTGCACTACTTCACAATCATCACTAGTTGTTTTATAACTATGCTTATAACCTTTCACAACCATGCTTATAACCTACCAACAACATACCATAATCTTCACAACATACTAATTTTGTTCATATTCTGGTTAGATCTGATCATGTATTACACGATTACAGAAAAAATTTAATATTACACTCGTGACGAAAGTAGAATTTACAACTCTCGTGAAATTACCACACGAGCGAAGCGAGTGTGGGTAAACGTTTCACTCGAGTTGTAAAATGATCTACTTTCGTCACTTGTATAATAAATAACTATTATACTTTATTTGAGATACCGCTACAATGGCAAATCATCTTTCAACACGGTAGAATATAATTTTACAAAATAAAATAAACATTAAAAATCTACAAAATTAATTTTATAATTGTACAAAATAAATACAAAGCACAAAATTAAGTATAAAATGTTAGTATATTCACAACATAAGAAAGAAAAAAAAGAACTATAAAGAGTTAAACTGGAAGGAGGTAAATCTTATGTTAAAGAGCATACATACAGTCCTTACTATATATATAATTTTACATAATGATAACTAATAGCTTTTATATTTCATCAAACAATCCATTATTTCTCGAATACCTAAAAAGTCCGTCACGCAGGGGCTGCGTAAACTAAGCAGATTTCCCATGTGAAGTTTTACACTAGAGAAATCAGCATACTGGTAACGCAACAAATCCATGATTAAATACAAACAGTAATGAGAAATCTTTCCGTTAATTAAAATAAATTCCCAACTGAAACGGCTTCTGAATTGTAAGAATAATTTATATTTTAATAATTGAAATTGTAGTAGTCCAAGAACGAAAGAAGGGGGGCGGGGTGGTCGGATGAACAGAACTTATTTGCATAAACCTCACAAAGTAAGGAATGTAAGGTAAGGTTAGAAAAAGCTTCCACCTGAGCCGAGCCCTTACGGAAACGGCCGACCTAATCCACAGACTTCATAAAAATGCAAATATCTCGGTTAATATTCAAGATAGAGAACAAATGTATATAACAATATTTTTAGTAAATTTACTTTGCAATAAGATTGGTTCTATACAGGTTTTCGTTCCGATGCATAATAACTGAGATATTTTGAATTTTCGAAAATCCCCCCGTCTAAACTCCCCCCCCCTCCCTCTAGTCCGAGATTTCAGCCATTAACGATCTTGATCTGTCTTTTTACATAAAACGGTTAAATATCGAGTTTCGTAACGATCAAACAACAATTGTGACCGCTAGAGCATTAACAGACATATATATATATATTTATATAATTTTGAAAGGACCTCATTTTCGTCATCTCCTGGGTAGGATCGAAGGACATTTGAAGAAATTTTTCGAAAATCGCGTCATGAGTACAACTTCAATAGCTGATTTCCCTTAAGGGAAATCTGCTAAAAGAGCATCTACAAATTGACTAATGTCGCCTAGTACTTGGCATAAATCCCTGACCCATGGCTACTTTATTACTTGTGTGCAGTCAGTTAGTATGTGTTTTACAGTCAGCATCCTACTGCAGTAGCGACATATAGGTTCATCTTGTCTGCTCAGTAGATATGAATGTGCTAGTCTAGTGTGCTCTGTGTCTAGGCACTGCAAGTACTATTTCTTCTCTTCTAGAGTGTATATTACTTCCTGACCAGTTCAGCGTGTTCGATTTGATTTCTCTAAGTTTACTCTCAGAGTTATACCATAAATTATTCCAGTCATTAATTACTAGTTTTCTTATTTCAGAGAAATCGTCTTGTTTAGGTACGTCCAAAAAATCTACTTGTTCATGTTCTTTATTCTAACCTTAAATATTTAGTATTTAAGCTTAGAATAAAGCCGTCAATGATATAACAGATTATTGATAATATTATATGAGTACGGAGGAGGTTTTACTAATGTCTAAAAACTAAAAAAATACATAAACATAAAAAATCTCTGTTGATATCCATGATAGGCAAAATAGAATAATATTTGTAGAACATTCTATTTGTGGTAAGATTGGTTCTATACAACTTTCTGATCTGGCGTACAATAACGTAGAAATTTGGAATTTTCCTAACCCCCCCCCCTCGCAATTGCTCGATTTCAGCAATTAACGAACTTGACATTCAGTTTTGCCTGGGGGATTCAATCTGCTAAAAGGGAAAAGCTGTAGTGTTTCAACTATGAAGATAGGATTTATCAATTGATAGTAATGTGTGAATTACTTTAGCATCTGTACATTAATTAGAAATGTCTCTTGTGGCCATAATATCAGCTGAGATCATAAATATTGTTACGTTTTATTACAAAACCAGTAATAAACGTTGTTAATAAGAGTTCTTTTGGATTGGAAAATTAAATACACACAAGTTTCACAGTTTTTCAGTGCACGATTTATTTCACAATGCACAATACTCTTGGTTAATTATTACTACTCACAGTATTACACTGATAGTGCCACTGTTCTTCAGATTTCACAGTCCAATAATTCACTCACGGTTACTGAAATTCACAAAAAGACGGTACTGCACTGTCCTTTACTTCGCGGCACTGCACTGCCTTAAACACGACATTAAACTGTTTCTTACAGTCACGGCACAACACTGTTCTTCTTATAAACACTTTACTACACTGCACTAAGTCGCACTGGAGCACTGATGTCACCATCAAGGCATCTGACAATAACACTAAAACTGAGGTACTGGCAGGGTCTCTTATAAATTCCTTTAGAAGAAGCTAGCCAAGGAAAGGTCCAGAAGTTCCAGGAAGATAGGCACAGCAGGCCCTAATTAGATTCTGCCGGCTCCACTAGGTCGAGCTGTACAGGCTTAAATAGAGAAGCAGGATGAGACCGAGGCTTTTCCAAGAAGGTCTGGAAGGGACTAGTGCCTTCCACCAATTAGCGGCACTTCTTTGAACCCCTCCGCACTTCCCAACCACGCCTTGAATAGTAAAGCCATTTAATTTTCGCAACAATATTATCTACATTTCTACACATAAAGGATAAAGATATTGATAGCCATGAAAATGGTACTTTATGTAACTGATGTCTTTAATTGATCTTTCTTACTTGGACAGCCAACCAAGCTGGGTTATTAACAGATAATAGGGGTTATTAACTTGTTGTAACCTTGACTTATCCCGCCAATTGAGGTTCCTCTCGAGAAGATAAATCCCTCACGATTTTCCACAATTGAGGAAATTATCTTAGGCCGTGGTAATTACATTGTTTTCATCATAAGTTCCCACACAGGCTAGAATGGCCTTCATGCGGCTGTTCAGGTTAACACTTGTTCATAGTAACACATCGCATCTACATTTTATTAAGTATCAGCATAGAACTCTAACTTATTTCTTCTTTGAGATGAGTGTCCCCATTAGGAAAATGATACTTTTTTTTTGTATAGTATTCTTTGCTTTATTTATAGTGAATGGTTTCATATATACAGTGTGACCTGTATATGCGGGTCACAATTGAAATATCTTTTAAACCGTATTAAACCGTTAGAGATATCGCTAAATTGCGAACGACCCAAGTTGTGTAATCTATTAATCCCAACAAATTTATGTAACTGCTAATCGCGCGCCTAAAAGTCTGCTTCCTCTCAACTTCATGTTTATTGAATTCCTCATTAATTCATTTTATTCACTAAATAAAGAAACACGCGTATTTTTGTTTGGTCGTTACCAAATTCGATATATAAGCGTTTTATGTAAAAAGAAAGATCAATTTCAGTAACAGGTGAAATCGGACTGTGGGAGGGAATCTTCGTTATTATACGTCTTTAATTAATCTCCACTTCTTATAGCCCTTTTTTAAAAAGTCCGTCACGCAGAGGTTGCGTTAACTAAGCAGATTTCTCTCGTGAAGTTTAACAATAGATAAATCTACATACTGGTAACTCAACTCTACTGTAAATATTCAATGAATAAATACAAATGGGAAGCGTCTGAAATGTAAACAAACAGGTCTGCCAACCTCTCACTGGAAAGAAAAACAATTACTGAAATATATCAAAATATAACATATTAATTTGATTGAAAACTATTTAATACAGCTAGTGCTGTAATTAAAAATGATCAGAATAATTTTTATCTTAATCAATCAAATTTTAGTAGTCCAAGAACTTAAGACGGAAGGGAGGGGGGCACCAGAACATATTTGTAGGCACCTCGTATAAAAAAGGTCTCTTCAAAACAATATTTGGTATTTAAGCATAGAATAAAGTGGTTTAATATATAAAACAATATTGTTTATGTAACATGATTAGACGTGGGGGTTTCCTGAAGATTGAATACTACAAAATGCAAATATCTCGGTTAATATTCAAGCCAGAGAATAAAGGAATATAACAACATTTATAATAGATTTACTATAAACAACTAAGTAGGGAGTTTGGTTACGATCAAACAATGTTTGCCACCCTAGAGGGATAACAGATATATATGTATATAATTTTGAACGGACCTATATTTCATCGTCTCCTAGGTATGATCGATGGACATTTGAAGAAACATTTTGAAAATCACGTCATGAGTACGACCTCAATAGCTGATTTCCCTTAAAGGGATTGTAATGCAGAATAAAAGATGACCAGCACGAGAGAAATCTGCTTAGTTTACTCATCCCCTGCGTGACGGACTTTTTTTAATAATCTTACGTTATCTGATCATATCTCATTGTTGTAATTTTTAATATACAACTATTTTAACGTGTTAACATGGAATTTAATTAATCAGTTTAATCGGTTCATAAGATCCCTAGTTTAAAAACAAAATATTAAAAGGTTTCTGACTAAACAGATTATGTTTTTGATGTATTCTTGTCCAATGTAACACTGGTAAATGTTAAATTAATAAATATTTATTTAATTGATTTGTTTGTTGAAAAATTGTAGAATCTAAGCCATTTTTCGGCAGACTGGCTCAGTAAAATATAATTTTCAGCCTGATTGAATTCGAACCGAATGTAATCAATGAGTTTTATCAATTCCAAGTTTTCTTATCTAGAATCTTTTCGGTATGAAAAATAAAAAAAAAAGTTCGGGCAGCTTCTCAAACTTAAAAACAAGGCAAAGAATCCAAGAGAAAGTTTTCTCTTGAAATTATAATGAATAGAAGGAGAGAAAGAGCGATGGCCCAAAGGAAGGGACTTCATCAGGACTTAATCTATATAAAGCTGATTAAGCGTGAAGATTATAATTAATAAGACTGAAGGACTTAGACAAGTATCCTTCAAAACAGCTGTTAGGGGCTTAAGTACTTTCTTCTCTCGTTTTATTTCCAGCCAGCAATAACGGCTTCAATTTATTACGAATAATAGATATTTCCAATATCCCTTGTCAATTTATAACCGCTAACAGGTGTTCCAATGGACATCTTCTATCTTCTCTTTGATGTAATTACTATAGGCAATTAAGCAAAAGCCCGGGGCCAGGAAAAACTTTTATTTTGATTTCACTTCTACTCATGTTACATAAAGAATACTCTATTATATAATAAACCACATCATTCGAATCTTAAATACCAAATATTGTTTTCAAGAAATATTTATTATACGAGATAGATACATGCAATATGTTCTGGGAACCCCCCCCCCCCGTAGATGTATCTATTGTTATTAAACTTCACGTGGGAAATCTGCTTAGTTTACGCAGTCCCCGCGTGACGGACTTTTGAGTAATGAACGAAGCATCTTAATTGTTGACGTCATCACAACGTATTTGCATGTACTTCACAAAGTACAAATTCAATGAAAATAGTAATATTATCTCATCTTGGAATAAAGTGGTTCATAAAATAACAACTTACTGTTAATTTGAACCATGTAGGTCGGTTAAAATTCAAAACATATTTCAACAAAGAACATATTAAAAGAACAAGATTTATAGGACATTAAATTTTCAATAAGATTGGTTATATGCACTTTTTTGATGCGAAGTATAATGACGTAAATTTTTCGAATTTTTGAAATTGACGATGGTCGTGGTCTGGAACAGATATTGATTAAATACAAAATTAATTTGATACCTTTACTCTGACGAAATCGAATGAATTAAGTAACAGGTGGCCAATAACAGCCTACAACTATCTCGGCCGAAGACTCACTCAATGGGTCCAATTTCGATTGGGCATTTAAGAACATAATTATCTTAATATGTGCCAAAATAATGTTATTAATAACTTAGTGTACGTGCAGAGACACAGTTTTTTTAGATTTTACTTAAGGTAAATCAGCTATTCAGGCTCATGACGCAATTTTTGAAGAAATTCCAGAATGTCCATCGATCCAACCTTTCAAAACTATACATACATATATATATATATATATATATATATATATATATATATATAGATATATAGATATATATATATAGATATATATATATATATAGATAGATAGATATGCATATATATTATGTTTTTTATACGCTAACAATTTTCTAGATGTCACAACTTTCGATCGATCGTTACCAAACTCGATAAATTATTGTTTCTGTAAAATTAAAGGTCAAGTTCGTTAATGGCTGAAATCTGATCAGTGGAAGGGGGGGGGAGGGGTTAACAGGTGGAATTTCGAAAATTCTTAATACCTTCGCTACTATGCCTCCGAACAGAAAATTGTATGGAACCAATCCTATTGCAAATGTAATGTTCTATAAACGTTTTCAAGTACGTTTTTTCAATATATTGACTATATATAATACTAGCTCAGATACCCGGAAGAATTCATTTGAGGCTGAATGGTGATGATATATTTTTGGCAAGGCTTTACTTTGCACAATATTTTGACATTTACCCGTCCCAGTGTTTAGGGTAACACCCGTCGTTTCTGTGGATTTGTTAATAATAAAATTATTTTTTTATGTAAGACTTCACTGTCCTGCATATTGTCATATTTCCCGTTTCCTGTGTATTATGCATAGATTTGAATTATTAATGAGAAAATATTGACATACATTTGAATCAATTTTTTCATTTGAGGTACCTGGTAGTTCATATTGAAAAGAAGTGTTGAGCAAATTTCTCTAAATAACAAAATAAACAACTTTTGTTAAGTGCATATTTGCCGAAACCCCAATAGGAAATCACTATTATGAATTTCAGGCCTCCCTTTTAACCCTCACTCCTGCCCGTCCCTAAAAGTAGTATGGCTTATTATAAGGAAGGCGTTAGTGCTTAATACACATACCGAGTTTGGTTTAGTTCGGTTGAGTCTTTTGTGCCAAATAAAATTGTGTACTCCCGCTATAGTTTTTAGCGTATAACTCATTTATACTTCGGTATACGAAAAAAGTGTGTATTACAAAAGTTACTCTAAATAACAAAATAAACAACTTTTGTTATGAGCTGTTTTGCTGAAATACCAATAGGAAACGAAATATCGCTATTTTTTATTTAGGGCCTTCCTTATAACCCCCACTCCTGTTCGTCTCAGAGAATATTAATCTATATATATTATATATATATATATATATATATATATATATATATAAAATTGTAACCTCTGTCTGTACATTGATTTTTTTCGCGAAATTTCAAGATAACTTTTCGTTTCACATGTCATAGACACCATAACTGCATTTTGTTTCTTTCGTGTATGTTTGTTTGTTTGTTTGTTACCTTTTCACGCATAAACGGCTGAACCGAATTTTATGAAACTTGGTATGTATATTACCTACTACTAGCCCAACTTAGGCTTTAGCTTATATTAATATTCTTATAACCCCCACTCCCGTTTGTCTTAGAGAATATAAATATAGCCTAAAGTCTAAGTTCGGTTAGTAGTAATATACATTCCAAGTTTCATAAAATTCGGTTCAGCCGTTTATGCGTGAAAAGGTAACAAACAAACAAACATACACGAAAGAAACAAAATGCAGTTATGGTGTCTATGACATGTGAAACGAAAAGTTATCGTGAAATTTCGCGAAAAAAATCAATGTACAGACAGAGGTTACAATTTTATATATATACTAGCTCAGATACCCGGCTTCGCTCGGGAATTCACTTGAGGCTGAAAGGTGATGGTATATTTTTGGCAAGGCTTTACTTTTCACGACATTTACCCGTCCCAGTGTTTAGGGTTAACACCCGTCGTTTCTGTAGATTTGTTAATAATGAAATTAATTTTTTATGTAAGACTTCACTGTCCTGCATATTGTCATATTTCCCGTTTCCTGTGTATTATGCATAGATTTGAATTATTAAGGAGAAAATATTGACATACATTTGAATTAATTTTTTAAGGTGAGGTACCTGGTAGTTCATATTGAAATGAAGTGTTGAGGAAATTTCTCTAAATAACAAAATAAACAACTTTTTTTATGTGCATATTTGGTGAAACCCCAATAGGAAATCACTATTATTAATTTCAGGCATACCTTATAACCACCACTCCTGCCCGTTCCTAGAAATGTTAGTATGGCTTATTATAAAGAAGGCGTTAGTACTAATTCACATACCGAGTTTGGTTTAGTTCGGTTGAGTCTTTTGTGCCAAATAAAATTGTTGACTCCCGCTATAATTTTTAGCGTATAACACCTTTATACTTCGGTATACGACGATAGTGTATATAACAAAAGTTACTCTAAATTACAAAATAAACAACTTTTGTTATGTTCATATTTGCCAAAAACCCAATAGGAAACAAAATATCTCTATTATTAATTTCTGGCTTCCCTCATAACCTCCACTCCTGCCCGTTCCTAGAAATGTTGGTATGGCTTGTTATAATAAAAGCGTTAGTGCTAATACATATACCGAGTTTTATTTATTTCGGTTGGGTCTTTTGTCCCAAATAAAATTGTTCACTTCCGCTATAGGTTTCAGCGTATATCTCGTTTATAATTCGGTATACGAAAAAGTGTAACTCTAAACAACAAAATAAACAACTTTTGTTAATATCATATTTGCCGAAAAACCAATAGGAAACGAAATATAGCTATTTTTAATTTCTGGCTTCCCTTATAACCCCCACTCCTTTTTGTCCCAGAGGATGTTAATATAGCCTAAAGTCTATGTTAGGTTAGTAGTAATATATATACCAAGTTTCATAAAATTCGGTTCAGCCGCTTATGCGTGAAAAGGTAACAAACAAACAAACAAACAAACAAATAAACAAACAAACAAACAGACACCAAAGAAACAAACAGACACCAAAGAAACAAAATGCAGTTATGGTGTCTATGACATGTGAAACGAAAAGTTATCGAGAAATTTCGCGAAAAAAATCAATGTACAGACAGAGGTTACAATTTTATATATATATATATATATATATATATATATATATATATATATATATAACCAATTGTTTTTGTTGGTTTTTTTTTATGAGCAATATCGCCTCGCTGCGAACGATCCAAAATAAATAAATAAAATAATAATATAACCAAGATATTAACATATTTAACTTTTCGGCCAACCCCACTCCTTTTAATAATAAGTTGTTATATTATGAAGCACTTTATGTGAGGCCTAAATACCAAATAGTGTTCTCATTGAGCATTTACTTTGTGAGATAAATACAAGTACGTGACGGAAGTGGGAAATCTGCTTAGTTTACGCAGCCCCTGAAGGAACTTTACATAAATTCAATAAAGCTCTTCGAACCTTGGCTGAGAACGTTTATAAAATCTTGTGAAACTGGAGTACTAACTATGGATAATTATGAGTATGTGTTACGTTTATTGCATAAAATAATAAACGTTGTTTATAAGAGTTCTTTTGGATTGCAATATTAAACACACAGGCTTTAGAGTTTTTATCACTGTACAATTTATTTAACAATGCACTACACACTTGGTCAATTATTCTTAACTATTACTCACAGTTTCCACTGATCTTCACTGTTCTTCTTATTGCACAGTCCAATAACTCATGATCACACTGTTCATTACATACACAATGCACAAGTTCGTCACATAAAACCTTTACTGCACTGCTCACTAAAGCTGCACTGAACGCACTGTTGATCACTTGAAGAGAGCTGATAACAAACTCTCTGTCGGGACGGGCTGCGCCTCTTTTATAACTTAGCGGCTAACATCGAATGGGGACTGTCTAGTTCCGGGACGGGCTAGACCATCGGTCGGCTCCTTTCATCTACTTCATACTTCTTAAATATGTGATTATCCCTCTTTAATTTTTTATGTAAGTTTTTTTCTCAAAAATATATTATTTCCTTATTTCATTTTGATTTGTACAATTTTTATTTTAAATCTTAATTACATAATTGTTTTAAATTGTTTTTATTATTTATCTTAGACCAAGTATGTGTTCTGTATTTAAAACTTTTAATATTATGAATGACACGTATTTATATTACTATTACTATTTTCTTTTAGTTTATTTTTTTTTTAATTTAGAAAAACTAGAGCAAAAGTTTGTATACTATTATCAAAATGTTAATAGAAATGCATGGGATGTTCTAGTATTCTACTGGCCATGCAAAAAATAAATACCTTCTCTGAAGGGATACTTCAGTGAGGATAAAAAAAGTCCGTCATGCAGGGGCCACACAAACTAAAATAAGCAGATTTTCTACGCGAAACTTAATTAAAAAATCTACTTACGTTTAAATTTAATTGCACGGTGAATATTAAATAAACAAAAAAAAAAAAAAAAAAAGTAAAATATTATGAATAGTTTCTGTTTCAAAGTCACCAAGTTTACTTTTTACCTATTTATTTACCACCTGCTTTTAGTTCTATGTTATGTTCGTGTTTCTAGTTTCTTTTGTATTCTGTTCCTTTAGTTTTGTTCTTTATATTATTTTGTGTTCCATTTAGTTATTATTCTATGTTCTGTTGTTATTTCGTGTTCCATGTTTTGTGATTTTGTTCACTTGTTTTTGTTTTGTTTTTCCCCCACGTTTAAGAAGAGCAAGTCGCCATAGTTGCGGAGCTCCACATAATAAATAAATAAATAAAAAGTAAACAACTACAAATGATAATTATAGTTAATCTTTCAATCAATCTACATTTTAATAACTTTCACAAAGGAAGCGTCTGAATTGTAAACAAACAAGTCAGCCAACCTCTCATAGCTGAAAGATAGAAAAACTCTTGACCTGAAAGAAAACAATTATTCAAATAGATCTGAATATAAATTGTTTTAACAACTATTTACTATATCTACGACTAAAATTTACAATGAACGATAATAAATTTTATCTCAATAACTCTGTACCTCATCTAGAAACGATTTGTTGAACTCAATATTTGGTATTTCAGACTGAAACAAGACGGTTCATGATATGACCGATTTATTTATAACGTGCGATGACAAAGAAGAGGGTTTATTGAATGCTGAAAGTTAATATGTGTATAATATATCTCGGTGAATACTTGAGATAGAGAAGGAATGTATATAATAGTTATTTATTATACAAATGACGAAAGTAGATCATTTTACAACTCGAGTGAAACGTTAACCCACACGAGCGAAGCAAGTGTGGTAATTTCACGAGAGTTGTAAATTCTACTTTCGTCACGAGTGTAATATTAATTTTTTTCTGTAATCGTGTAATACATGATCAGATCTAACCAGAATATGAACAAAATTAGGATGTTGTGAAGATTATGGTATGTTGTTGGTAGGTTATAAGCATGGTTGTGAAAGGTTATAAGCATAGTTATAAAACAACTAGTGATGATTGTGAAGTAGTGCATTTATAAACAAGTGCAGGTTATAAACAAGG
Organism: Riptortus pedestris; assembly: GCA_019009955.1. Classification (NCBI taxonomy): domain Eukaryota; kingdom Metazoa; phylum Arthropoda; class Insecta; order Hemiptera; family Alydidae; genus Riptortus; species Riptortus pedestris. Next base: position 9,870,052 of record CM032232.1, read on the forward strand.
AAGGTAATTATTATTATATTTAAATTTTAAAATATATTGATTATTTCCACCAATAATTCATTCACATTTCAATTTATTTTGTTAAAATAAATTCTTACAATGTTAAGAAACATTTAAAAGCATTTTATTTCCAACTTCAAATTATTTTTTAATTTATACTTATTACTAATTAAGAAGGCAATTCACTTTCTTCACTTGTGAGGAAAGTGATTACTTTCTTCAGTCTATTGCAAAATGTTTCACTTTCTTCACTCATTTCAGTTTAGTAATGTTACCATTATTCAACGATTACAGAAAAAATTATTTATAGGTAATACAATTTGTTATAAGATTGGTTACGTACAATTTTTCGGCCCGGCTTAGAGTAACGGAGGTATTTCAAATTATTGTAATTCCCGTCTAAGCTACCCTCCCATCATGAGTACACAGCTGATTTCCCTTATGGGAAATTTGCTAAAAAAATAAATTATATATATATATATATATATATATATATATATATATATCTATATATATATAAAATTGTAACCTCTGTCTGTACATTGATTTTTTTCACGAAATTTCACGATAACTTTTCGTTTCACATGTCATAGACACCATAACTGCATTTTGTTTCTTTCGTGTCTGTTTGTTTGTTTGTTTGTTTATTTGTTTGTTTGTTTATTTGTTTGTTTGTTTGTTTGTTACCTTTTCACGCATAAACGGCTGAACCGAATTTTATGAAAATTGGTATGTATATTACTACTAACCCAACTTAGACTTTAGGCTATATTAATATTCTCTAAGACGAACAGGAGTGGGGGTTATAAGGCAGGCCTGAAACTAAAAATAGCTATATTTCGTTTCCTATTGCTTTTTTTGCAAATATGCACATAACAAAAGTTGTTTATTTTGTAATTTAGAGTAACTTTTGTTATATACACTTTTGTCGTATACCGAATTATAAACGAGATATACGCAAAAACCTATAACGAATGTGAACAATTTTATTTTAGACGAAAGACCCAACCGAAATGAATAAAACTCGGTATATGTATTAGCACTAACGCTTTAACTATAATAAGCCATACTATTATTTCTAGGGACGGGCAGGAGTGGGGGTTGTAAGGGAGGCCTGAATTTAAAATAGCGGTATTTCGTTTTCTATTCGTTTTTCGGCAAATATGAACCTAACAAAAGTTGTTTATTTTATTATTTAGAGTAACTTTTGTAATATTCATTTTTGACTTTTAACGAAGTATAAACGAGATATATACTATAAACTAAAGCGGGAGTCAACTATTTTATTGGGCGCTAACGATTGAACCGAACTTAACATAATTCGGTAGGTCAACTAGCATTATTTCTCCCATGATTATAAGCTATATTTAAATTTTTAGGTTCAAACGGGAGTGGGAGTTATAAGGGAGGCCTGAAGTAATAATTCACGATATTTCATTTTCTATTTGTTTTTCAGCAAAGGTGCACATAACAAAAGTTGTTTACTTTGTTATTTAGAGCAACTTTTGTTTCATTCACTTATGTCGTAAAATGAAGTAAATACGGGATATAAGCTAAATCTATAGCGGGAGTCGATGATTTTATTAGTACTTATCTAAGCGTTTTTAATATAGGCATATTATGACAAATGATGTTATGTTTTAGCCTTATCTATTTCGATTATTTAGTACTAAGTATGATTCGGATTAGTGAGATTATAAATCCCCCTCCCCCTTCGCCTCATTTATTTATTTTCCCTAGAAAATAACTTTGTTATTTATTTCCAATAGAAATTTAAACTATAAGAGCATTTCCATTATTTAATTTGTATTATGTATTATTTAAAAAAAAAATCATGCTGAATTTCCTCAAGGATGGATAGGGGATGTACTATGGAATCAAACTCTGATTTTGGTTATATACTATCTTATTTCCTATATCTTCATGTTATTGAAACAAATATGTACTATCATAACAATTAAACGTTAATGTCATTATGACAAAAGACAAAATGCTCTTAAACTCGATATGATTGTTTAAAGTATTACTTAGGTTGCAGGGACGGCTACGATCTCTTCCCCTCGACTAGCTTTTGGAATATAATTGAAATTATTTTTAGGTTAACACTATTATTTAATTCCATCAGGTAGATAAATTATTACAATAATATTTTGAATTAATAATTTAAGGAGAAGAGTGTTGATAGCTCTAATGCGAGAGCGGAAATAGACGGAGGCTAATAGAGTTAATTGAGTTAATTTCCTGTGAAATGCTGGGCATTACGGGAACTGATTACCACTGAGATCTACTATTATGAATATAACCTTACGTGCTAAACTATGCTTAAACTATATCTGCTCGGATTGGTTTTTGACAGGAAATAAGTTTCATTATAGAGGATATTTAATTGTAATAAATACTATCCATGATTATGGTTTGAAGTATTCAAAAAGGTGAGTTAAAAAGTGGCAAGGGATAGATTAGGAACACATTTTTATTTATTCTTCAAATATAAAATTTCTCATTTATAAGTCGCCTGCCTGACCCTCACAGCAAAACATTGCGCGCCAACGGGAGGTGTAGTTGTAAACATTGAAGCCTTGCCCAAAAAAATACTATCATCATTCAGCCTTAAATGATTTCCCGAGCGAAGCCGGGTACCTTAGCTAGTATATATATATATCTATATATATATAAAATTGTAACCTCTGTCTGTACATTGATTTTTTTCGCGAAATTTCACGATAACTTTTCGTTTCACATGTCCTAGACACCATAACTGCAATTTGTTTCTTTGGTGTCTGTTTGTTTGTTTGTTTATTTGTTTGTTTGTTTGTTTGTTTGTTACCTTTTCACGCATAAACGGCTGAACCGAATTTTATGAAACTTGGTATGTATATTAGTACTAACCCAACTTAGACTTTAGGCTATATTAAAATTCTCTGAGATGAACAGAAGTGGGGGTTATAAGGGAGGCCTGAAATTAAAAATAGCGATATTTCGTTTCCTATTGGTTTTTCGGTAAATATGCACATTACAAAAGTTGTTTATTTTGTTATTTAGAGTAACTTTTGTTATATACACTTTTTTCATATACCGATTTATAAACGAGATATACGCTAAAACCTACAGCGGAAGTGAACAATTTTATTTGGGACAAAAGACCCAACCGAAATAAATAAAACTCGGTATGTGTATTAGCACTAACGCTTTCATTATAACAAGCTACACCAACATTTCTAGGAACGGGCAGGAGTGGGGGTTATAAGGGAGGCCTGAAATTAAAAATAGCGATATTTCGTTTCCTATTGGTTTTTCGTCAAATATGAACATAACAAAAGTTGTTTATTTTGTTATTTAGAGTAACTTTTGTTATATACAAATTTTTCGTATACCGAATTATAAACGAGATATACGCTAAAACCTATAGCGGAAGTGAACAATTTTATTTGACACAAAAGACTCAACCGAACTAAACCAAACTCGGTATGTGAATTAGCACTAACGCCTTCCTTATAATAAGCCATACTACCATTTCTAGGGACGGGCAGGAGTGGGGGTTATATGGGAGGCCTGAAATTAAAAATAGCGATATTTCGTTTCCTATTGCTTATTCAGCAAATATGCCTATAAAAAAAGTTGTTTATTTTGTTATTTACAGTAACTTTTGTTATATACACTTTTGCTATATACGGAAGTATAAATGAGTTATACGCTAAAAACTATAGGGGGAGTCCACAATTTTATTTAGCACAAAAGACTCAACCGAACAAAACCAAACTCGGTATGTGTATTAGCACTAACGCCTTCCTTATAATAAGCCATACTAACATTTCTAGGGACGGGCAGGAGTGGGGGTTATAAGGAAGGCCTGAATTTAAAAATAGCGGTATTTCGTTTCTTATTGAATTTTCGGCAAAATATGAACATAACAAAAGTTGTTTATTTTGTTATTTAGAGTAACTTTTGTCATATTAATTTTTCTCTTTTAACAAAGTATAAACAAGATATACACTATAAACTAAAACGGGAGTCAACGATTTCATTGAGCGCTAACGAGTAAACCGAACTTAAAAAAACTCGGTATGTCAATTAGCATTAATTCTTCCATGATTATAAGCTATATTAAAATGTTTAGGTTAGAACGGGAGTGGGGGTTATAAGGGAGGCCTGAAATAAAAATTCACGATATTTCATTGTCTATTTGTCTGCGGGAAATATAACAATTTGGAGGACAGTGAAGACTTACATAAAAAATTAATTTTATTATTAACAAATGCCAACCACGGGAATTAACCCTAACCACTGGGAAGGGTAAATGTCAAAATATTGTGCAAATTAAAGCCTTTCCAAAAAAAATACCATCACCATTCAGCCTCAAATCAATTCCCGGGCGAAGCCGGGTATCTGAGCTAGTATATATATATGACACTGAAAAGTGGCAACAATAATGGACTGTAACTAATAAAGGACAACATTTAAAACTTTTCATTCCAAACACTAACACATATTTCAACAGCAAATACATACAGACAGACTTTTACATTACACAATTAGTAACAGGACATGGTACACTAAATTCTTACTACCAACGATTTAACATAAAAGACAACAATACTTGCCTCTGTGGTTACATAACTCCACAAACAAGTCAACACTTAATATACGATTGACAAACGAATGACAAAAACTATAACAAAATGTTGAACAAAAAAATGGCAAATTTCCATATAAGAAGAAAAGTTATTTTTAAAATATAATAATGCTTTTAAAATATTTGCAGAACATGCTTTTGATACAATTAAAAGCTTGAATACTTATTATAGCCGATACAGCTACTATACTTAAAATATTTATGGATATTCAATAATTCTTCTGTCTTTTTCTTTCTTGTTTTAAGACTAATAATCTTCTCTTTATATGTTTTTATTTTATTTAACGTTGTTATTGTTAATTCTTTATATATATCTCATACTTTTGAAATAATTTATATATAAATTAATTGTAATACACTACAAATGCATGTGATATGCTAACTTGCATGGGACATGCAGAAACAAATAAATAACCTTCTTGTAGCCTTCTATAGGAAGGAAACAAATATATATAAATATATATATATGTGTGTGTACAAAATTCAAGCAAGAAAATTTGGCATTTGCCAATGAACTCAACATTGGAGACAAAAATAAACTACGTAAATAAAGGTGGCTCTAGTGCTAATTCCACTAATTTGTAAGAGACTTAAGCTGTGACATGTTTGACAAACACCAGCTGTAGGCTGAGAAAGCTTTTCAACAGCTGTTTAAAGCATCATCTTTAGCATTCAGCTATTCAGCTCCACTCTTATTCATTCCATGTCTCTTTTGAATGACAGTTAATCCGCACAAGTTGCCTAAAGTCATTATAAACAATGAAGAAAATGGCAGACTAACTTAACTCAGTTTACCGAGAACAGAATAAATAGTCAAGATGTATATATATATATCATATTTAGTATTAAACCTTGCAATGCAGTGGTTAATGGTATAACAACGTACTGTCAAAATGACGTGATTAGGGGTGGGGGTTTACTGATAGCCGAAAACTAAAATATGGAAATATCTCGGTTAATATTCAAGATAGAGAAAGGTAATACGATGTAAATAAGATTGAATCTATACAATGTTTCGTTCCGGCGTACAATAAGGAAGTTATTTTAATTTTTCGAAATTAACCCCCCTCTGAGCCTGCCACATGTCGGATTAAAGCAAATAACGAACTTTACATTTAGTTTTACATAATACGTTTAATTTTCGAGTTTGGTAACGATTCAACTAAAACTGCAACCTCTAGAGCTAAAGACAAATATATATATATATATATATATATATATATATATATATATATATATATATATATACCCGTATTTATATAATTTGGATCTTACATGGTCCTAAATTGTATTAACTTGCAACAGTTGTTTCCCATTGCCTTCGGTACTAGTTAGTGACGCAAAATGTAGCCGTTGTCACAGCCACTACCCCAGTAACCCCAAGTGTGCCTGTAACGCAAATCCATTCAATTCATCAGATTTGCAGATGATATTTCAAGTCCGAAATAGAGATGAATCGTCCTAAAGGACGCTCTTAATCACATTAAACTCAAAATAAATGCACATAAAACGAATGTTATGGTTGTAGAGCAGAAAGAAAGTCAAGAAAATATGAGAATACCAGAATGGGAAACATTATGGTTGAAAAAGTGAAGGAGTTTTGTTAGCTTGGGAGCATTCTCACTGAACACAATGATAGTAGAGCTGAAATCGATAGAAGAATAGCACTTGCTGAACAAGCCTTCCAAAAAAGTATTTCAACTAATAAGTTTGGACACCAATAAAATGTTTTCTAAGTCTTTTGTATGGAGTGTACTGCTTTTGGGCTCTCCACAAAAGGGAATATAATAGGTTGGAAGAAATGGAAATGTGGATCTGGCATAGAATCACTAGAACAAGTTGGACTCAAAGAAAATCCAACATGGAAGTTCTAAATGAGGTAAGTGAGAGCAAAAGTCTTATCAAGGTCATGGAAAAAAGGAGAGTGAAACTTCTTGGGCACATCAAAAGGCGCAACTATTTCATCACTAATATATTTGAAGGTAAAATTCTTGGCCATCAGGGAAGAGAAAGGCCTAGAAAATCATATTTGGAAGACATCAAGCGTCTTATGGATTTTGGCAAGTTTAGTAAAAGAAATGTGATTTTTTTTGTTGACTTAAACGGTTAAATGTCTAATATATTAACCAAGATATTCGCATTTTTAGCAGATTTCCCTTGAGGGAAATCAGCTACACTTGCACTCATGACGGAATTTTCGAAATTTTTCTTCAAATGTCCATCGATCCTACCTAGTAGATGACGAAAATGAAGTCCATTCAAAACTATATATATATATGGCTGTTACCGCTCTAGGGGTCGCAATTTTTGTTTGATTGGTACCAAACTCGATATTTAGTAGTTTTATGTAAAAAGAAACATCAAGTTCTTTAACGGCTGAAATCAGACTAGTGGGAGGTGGGAGGGAGGGTTTAGAGGGGAGGATTTTCGAAAATTCGAAATATCTCCGTTACTATACGTCTGATCGAACAATTGTACAGAATCAATCTTATTGCAAATTACATTTACTATAAATATTGTTATATACATTTATTCTCTATCTTGAATATTAACCGAGATATTTGCATTTTTATGAAGTTTGTGGTCGGGTATACCCATAGTTCGGATTAGGTCGGCCATTTCCGTCAGTACTCGGCTCAGGTGGAAGCTTCTTCTAACCTTACCTGTCGTTTCTAACCTTACCTTACCTTCGTTACTTTGTGAGATTTATGCAAATACGTTCTGTTGATTCGCCCTCCCCCTTCTTTAGTTCTTGGACTACTAAAATTTGAGTTATTAAAATATAAATTATTCTTATAACTCAGAAGCCGTTTCAGTTAGGAATTTGTTTTAATTAACTGAAAGATTTCTCATAACCGTTTGTATTTAATCACGGTGGTATTGTGTTACCAGTATGAAGATTTCTCTATTGTAAAACTTCACGTGGGAAATCTGCTTAGTTTACACAGCCCCTGCGTGACGGACTTTTTAGTTTTCTGCCTTCAGTAAACCCAGCTTTACTTATGTCTGAATAGCAATAAATTGTTAAATCTTGAACCACTTTAGTCTAATAGTAAATACCAAATATTGTTTCCAAGATTCCGTCATTATACGAGGTACGTGCAAAATCGTTGGGTGATGGCGTCATCAAGTTAGATTTTACGTTCTTGATTTGAAAATATTTATTTGATCTATGCCATATTCGACATTTAACCGTTTAAGTTAACATTAAAAATCACATGTCTTTTACTCGTAGAAATCGGAAATGGAATTGTGGGGGTAGTGAAGGGGAGGGAATTCGAAAATCCAAAATATACCCGTTATTATGAGTCGAGTCGTAAAATCCTATATAACTATAGGGTGTTTTTTTTAGAGGTATAGAACTTTAAGTTGGCATTACTGTTCAAGATGGTTACCGATTTAACAGCTGACAAGTGATTTATTCTCAGTTTGGTTTGCCAATTCATCATGAATAGACTCACGCCTGAACAACGCTTGCAAATAGTTTAATTTTATTTCGAAAATAATGGTTCTGTGCGGAATACGTATCGCGCACTACGTCCATTTTATCTTCGGCAAAATCGTCCATCAGAGCAGTTAATTCGATTAACCATGGAACGTTTTCGCACCACGTTTACTCTTGTTGATAACTCGCATCCCCAGAGAGGCCGTACGGTGCGTACAGAAGAAGCTATTGCTACTGTAGAGCATAGCGTTGAGGAAGACGCGAATGAGTCCATCCGCCATCGAGCACAGGAATTGGATCTGTGTCCATCCACTTTATGGAAAATTTTGCGGAAAAGGTCTTGGTTTGTGTGCTTATAAAATCCAACTCGTGAAAGATTTGAATCCAAATCATATTTAAAATGTAATGCCACAAGATTATCTTTCGAATAAAAAAAAAAGAAAAAGCAGTCAGGGGACTGCCGGTAGAAGTGAAAACTCCTTTAGCTTTGATTGCTCAATTTTGGCATTGCTGAGAAATTTTTTTTACGAAGTCTTATTTTAAAAATATTTTTAGTTATTTATCAATAAGTAACAGTTATGTTCTATTTTACATAAAAAAATTAAATGACAAAAATAATAGTGATAAAAAAAAAATGCCTTACGAAAATAAGTTAAGTACACTCAGAAAAATCAATTTCTATCCATAATTTCAACAACTCTTGCACCAGCATCATCACCAATTTCTAAAAGTGATACGATCCGTATATGGTAGCTAAATTAGGATATAAACAGTTTTGATTCGAATATATTTAAATATCGGAATTTATTTAAATATTCGAATTTATTTAAACTTCGGATTAAAATATCTATGAAAGTAAAAATGGTAGATATATAGTATCTGTGAACGAAATGATGCTGGTTTTGTCCTCTTTAAAATGGTATGCGAACGAAAACTCTAGCTAATTTGGTTCAGGAGTTATGAAGAAAAGAAGCTCCTTTAGCTTTGAGTTGAGTACTAGCGGTGGCGGTGGCGGTGTGGCGATTTCATACTTTTTTCCTCTCCCGCAAATGCTTCCTTACGGGGTGCACAACGTGCCTAAAGAAGTTTTCACTTCAATTGTAAATAAACTATCAAATGATTAGGTTATAAAATACCATATGATTTTATTTCTAAACCTTAGTACTAGCGGTGGCGGTGGCGGTGTCGCGATTTCATACTTTTTTCCTCTCCCGCAAATGCTTCCTTACAGGGTGCACAACAGTTTTCACTTCAAAAATCGTGTCAATCGAATAATCCATCGTTGTTTTATTGCAATTTAAAGTTCTATACCTCCAAAAAAAAACACCCTATACAAATGTTAAACTATTGATGAACTACAATTGACACATACATTTTTTTCGTAACTCAATAACCAAGCGAGTTATTCGTTACTTCTGAGAGTAGATCGCGAACGTGTTATACCAGCACATGGGAAATCTGATTAGTGTTCGCAGTCCTTGCGTGAGGAAGTTTTGCAGTGTCCTGGCGTGAGTCAACGGATCTGTTTACGTCCCTCCGCTACCCGGCAGAGGATTCAACAGCAGGTGGTACTGTTCATATTTAATTTCTGGTGAATCAGCGAATGACTCAGCTGACCGGTCTGACGGACACATGTTTTTGGGCTGCACGTTTAGTTTGTCACGCACAACAATGGCGCGATGTATCAGCAAAACATAGAGATATTCAGCACTGTCTGACTTGTATCATTATCATTGCTATACATTTCCTGAATAAAACAAGAAATAAAACAAATATTTAATCGGTTAATCACAAAACTTTTTTATGGCTCCTCACAATTTTATTTCTTATAAACGCTGAGCGCTTTCGGGGACTAAATCCCCATCCTCAGAGCTACAAAACAATGTAACACCATAATTAGGAGTCTAAAAATCAGTTGTTAAAAATGTTTACATAATCGGTCATATAACAAAAACGTCTATAACATTATAAAATTGTTTACAATAATAACACCTATATTCAAAAACATATTTACAATTAAAATATAACACATTAATAATTCCTATTTAAACATTAAAATAATATTATAAGCAAAATTACCGTCAGAGCGTAGGGCGATCCTATAGACTTGCTACAAGGCTAAACCCTGCCGATGCACTGAGGCCAAGGGGATCGTTCCAAGCCGCTAGAGAGGGGGCAGAGACAAGTCTGGACATGAAAGACGCGTTTGTGTCAGTCTGCACATTTTCATTGCCTTTATTTATGGTTTTTTCAAGTTTTATTTCAATTGAAATATTTAATCGCTTTTAATTATTTATGTCTAATGGATTTTAAAAAGTCCGTCACGCAGTTCCTGGATAAACTAAGCAGATTTCCCACGTTTGCAACGTATTAGCATTTATCTCAATAAGTTAAATTATATTTGGTATTTATGCTTCCAAAAATGTGCTTCATAATATAACATCTTATTGTTAATACGACATGAGTAAGATGGGGGAGGGTGAAAATATGTGCATAACAACATTTACAGAACATTACATTTTCAATATGATTGGTTCGATACACTTTTAGCAGATTTCCCTTGAGGGAAATCAGCTATTGAGGTTGTACTGATGACGCGATTTTCGAAATTTGTCTTCAAATTTCCATCGGTCCTACCCAGGAGATGACGAAAATGAGGTCCATTTAAAACTTTATATATATATATATATATATATATATATATATATATATATATATATATAGATATATATATTTGTCTGTTACCGCTCTAGCGGTCACAATTATTGTTTAATCGTTACCCAAATCGGGCAAGGGGGAGGGGGGGGGGGTTAGAGGGGAGGATTTTCGAAAAATCGAAATATCTCCGTTATTATGCGTCGGATCGAAAAATTGTATAAAATCAATCTTATTGAAAATTAAATATACTATAAATATTGTTATATACATTTATTCACTATCTTCAATATTAACCGAGATATTTGCATTTTCAGTTTTAGCTATCAGCAAACCGCCACTTCTACTCATGTTACATAAACAATACTCTGCTACATAATAAATCACATTCTTCGAAGTTTAAATACCTAACATTGTATTCAAGAGACCTTTATTATGGAAGATACATGCAAATATGTCCTGGTGACCCCTCCCCCCCCCCCGTCTGAAGGTTTTGGACTACTAAATTTTGAATCATTGAGATAACAATTATTCTGACTCATTTTTAATTACAGTACTAGATATAGTAAATAGTTCTCAATGAAATTAATATGTTATATTCTGATATATTTCAGTAATGTTTTCCTTTCCGGTGTGAGGCGGGCAGACCTGTTCGTTTACATTCTAACGTAACGCTACCTGCAGGCAGGTTATTGAAATTGGCCGAAACATTTATTATTTCCGTTTGTATTTATTCACGGTGGTGTTGTGTTATCAATATGTGGATATATATATATATATATATATATATATATACATATATCTTTTACTTAACTTCACGAGGAAAATCTGCTTAGTTTACGCAGCCCCTGCGTGACGGACTTATTTTCGATTCGACGCATAATAAAGTAGAAATTCAGAACTTTTGGAATTCCTCACCCACATAAGCCTCTCCCACTGGCCGGATTTTAGCCATTAACGAACTTGATCTTTCTCTTTTCGTAATACTATTAAAAATCGATTTTGGAAAAGACCTAATATGACGAAAATGAGGTCCGCTCAAAATTTCATGTAAGTATGTATATATATGAAATTTTGAACGGGCCTCATTTTCGTCATCTACTAGTTAGGATCGATGCACATTTGAAGAAAATGTAAATATATATATATATATATATATATATATACATACATACAAACTTTATTTTCTCATAAACAGTTTGGAGGGGCGAGGAACCTATTGATCCTGGACTTCATAGTCGTCATCTCCATGGTAGGATCGAAGGAAATTTGGTGATATTTTTCGAAATCCGCTAAAAGCTTAAACAATTATTGAGTTACGAATTAGAATTGAACTCTTCTTACAACGGGTTTTCAAAGGAATTGTGCCGAATTTGCATAAAATTAAATTCGAGTAATGACTCTGAGAGTCGGAATGTTCGCCTCAATTCAAAAAGTCCAGCACGCAGGGGCTGCGTAAACTAAGCAGATTTCCCACGTGAAGTTTTACAATAGAGAAATCCTCATAGGAGAGCCGAACAGTTACGGCAAAAGGCCGAACTAGCTTTTGGCGGGAAATTCAAAAAACCGTTATCGGCCCAAATTTAATAAAAATGCAAATATCTCGGTTAATATTCAAAATAGGGAATAAATGTATATAACAATATTTATAGTAAATTTAATTTGCAATAAGATTGATTCTGTACAATTATTCGATCCGACGTATAGTAACGGAGATATTTCGAATTTTCGAAAATCCTCCCCTCTAAACCCCCCCTCCCACTGGTCCAATTTCAGCCGTTAACGAATTTGATTTTTATTTTTACATAAAACGACTAATATCGAGTTTGGTAACGATCAAACCAAAAATTGCGGCTGGTAGAGCGGTAATGGGCAAATATGTATATACAGTTTTGACGGACGTCATTTTTGTTATTTTCTGGGTAGGATTGATGGACATTTGAAGAAAAAGTTCGAAAATTCCGTCATGAGTACAACCTCAATAGCTGATTTCCCTTAAGGGAAATCTGCTAAAACTGAACGATATTTGGGTTATTATATAAACGGATGCGGAAGTATCTAACGGGAAAATGGAGCGATGACATCGCAATAGAGTTGACAGTTAGTTGTCCGAATTAACAACCGTTACGAAAATTAGTCGCTTCAGTTCTTTTCTTCCAAAGTCCAATATATGTTAAACATGGCCTTTTAGCAGATTTCCCTTAGGGGAAATATGCTATTGAGGTTGTACACATGATGAGATTTTCGAATAAAGTCCTCAAATGTTCACCCTTTTCATCCAGGAGATGAAGAAAGTCCGTCACGCAGGGGCTGCGTAAACTAAGCAGATTTCCCATGTGTAGTTTTACAATAGAGAAATTTCACGAGAGCCGAAGAGTTAAGAAAACGGCCGACCTAGCTTTTGGCTGGAAACTCACTCCCATCCGTTATCCGCCCCAATTTCATAGAATTGCAAATATCTCGGTTAATATGCAAGATAGGGAATAAATGTATATAACAATATTTATAGTAAATTTAATGTGCAATAAGATTGATTCTATACACTTTTTCGATCAGAATTTTAGAAAATCCTACCCTCTAAACACCCCTCCCACTAGTCCGATTTCAGCCATTAACGAACTTGATCTTACTTTTTACATAAAACTACTAAATATCGAGTTTGGTAACGATCAAACAAAAATTGCGACCGCTAGAGCGTTAACAGACATATATATATATATATATATATATATATATATATATATATATTTATATATATATATATATAAAATTTTGAACGGGCCTCATTTTCGTCATCTCCTAGGTAATATCGATGGACATTTGAGGAAATGTTTAAAAAATCGCGTCATGAGTACAACCTCAATATCTGATTCCCCCAAGGGAAATCTGCTAAAAAGATGGGCTGCGTTAACTAAGCGTATTTTCCTTGTGCTGGTATGGCAGTCTGTTGATCTCTTCTCATCATATATGTTATATTTTTTAGTAAAAATACTAGAGCGGTAACAGACCAATATATATATATATATATATATATATATATATATATATATATATACGTATACAGTTTTGAACGGACCTCATTTTCGTCATCTACTAGGTAGGATCGTTGGACATTTGTAGAAAAATTTCGAAAATTCCGTCATGAGTACAACCTCAATAGCTGATTTCCCTTAAGGGAAGCTGCTAAAATGGTCCGTCAAAACTGTGTAGTTGTCAGTTAAAGCTCTAACCGTCGCAATTTTTGTACGATCGTTACAAAACTCGATATTTAAACGTCTTATGTAGAACTAAAGATCAATTTCGTTAGTGATTGAAATCTGACCAGAGGGGGGGGCGGTATTAATGTATTATTTATGTATTATTACGAAAATTCATAATATCTCCCGTATTATTATGCTTGGGATTGAAAAATTGAATAAAATCAATAATATTGCAAATGTAATGTTCTATAAATACTGTGTACATTGCTTCTCTATATAGAATATTAACCGAAATATTTCCATATTAGTTTTTGGCCATTAATAAACTCACATTTCTACTCCTTGTCGTATTAACAATAAGCATTTATACTACGGATAACTTCATTCCAAAGTTAAATACTAATTACGGATTTCATTGAAATTTTACATTGTGAGATACATGTACCGTTATCTGATAATGGCGTCATGAAATAAGATTTACTCGTCTTTATTTTATCAATACCTTAAATGAAATAGTTATTTATTATACAAGTGACGAAAGTAGATCATTTTACAACTCGAGTGAAAAATTTACTATTTCACGAGAGTTGTAAATTCTACTTTCGTCACGAGTGTAATATTAATTGTTTTCTGTAATCGTGTAATACATGGTCAGATCTAACTAGAATATGAACAAAATTAGGATGTTGTGAAGATTATGGTATGTTGTTGGTAGGTTATAAGCATGGTTGTGAAAGGTTATAAGCATAGTTATAAAACAACTAGTGTTGATTGTGAAGGAGTGAGGTTATAAACAAGGAAGGTAATTATTATTATATTTAAATTTTAAAATATATTGATTATTTCAATCAATAATTCATTCACATTTAAATTTATTTTCTTTAAATAAATTCTTACAATGTTAAGAAACATTTAAAAGCATTTAATTTCCAACTTCAAATTATTTTTTAATTTATACTTATTACTAATTAAGAAGGCAATTCACTTTCTTCACTTGTGAAGAAAGTGATTACTTTCTTCAGTCTATTGCAAAATGTTTCACTTTCTTCACTCATTTCAGTTTAGTAATGTTACCATTATTCAACGATTACAGAAAAATTAAATATATTTTCATGAATCCGATTGAAAAATGTTTAAGAGCCAATCTTGTTATATAAAATATAAACTGAGCGGCTCTGTATTATAAACATATTTATTTTTATTCTCCTTCACGACGGTTTGAGGTTAAACTCAAATGTCATTTCATTGTAAACATTGGTTGGTGTGTATTTACACAAATGTATCCATACGTACTAATAATATTCTCTTCATAATATAGAGATTACTTTAGTTTTATTGGAAACGTGGACTCATTTTCCTAAAAGATTTTTAAATATGAGCTTTATTAGTTCCAATTTCTACTAAAAATTCCAAAGGCCTGCGAGAAAACATTATTTCAGAGCTTTGATAAAAAATGACTTTATCTTTGGTCTTCATAATCCAGCAATAAAAACTTCCTTCACATCAGATCAAATATGTTGGTTACTGAAAGAGTAATATAAGTAAATTCTTCTTCATGTGCATGTTTTTTTTTTGTTTATTTATTTATCTTCTTTTTTTTTATCGTTTCTCTAAAATATTTCCAATAAATGTTAAAGGGACGTGAAACGTCTGTACAAATAAAACTAATGAAAATCCTATCAAAGCGGTGGGGGGGGGGATGCTGAGGGAAAATAACTTGTTTTTCTCGAGTCATGGACCTCTTAGCTGGGGATCGTTAACCTCAATTTGTATCAATCGCTAAGGAAAAAAAAAATATCCCCTTCGCGGAAAACTCTCTGAACTTCCCATTGCAATTTAACGAATTAAACATTTATATGTAAATTTTCTTATAGCAATGTAATATCAACAATTATTATTCCCATGTAGAATGGAATGCGATAGTTATGTTAGATTTTCCTCGAGGTAAATCACCTGTTGAGGTTACAGCTATGCAGCGAAAAATTTCCTCAAAAGTGCATCTATCTTTTCTAGGAGATGACGAAAATGAGGTCTGTTCAAAATTATGTATATATTTGCCTGTTACCGCTCACAAAAGGAAACAAAACACTAAAGGAACAAAGCCCATAAAAGGATCACAAAACAGAGAGAAAACACGAAAAACAGAGATGAAATCAAAACAGAAATGGGAAAGAAATAGAGATAGATTCAGAGAATATATTTACCCAAAACGTGGCAAAGCTGACATTTCAATTTCATTTAAAACCATGTGATCTTCCATGGTCTCATTCTTTTAGCAGATTTCCCTTAAGAGAAATGCAGAAAGAAAAGCAGCTACCATACCTGCATTTTGTTTCTTTGGTGTATGTTTGTTTGTTTGTTTGTTTGTTACCTTTTCACGCATAAACGGCTGAACCGAATTTTATGAAACATGGTATGTATATTACTACTAACCCAACTTAGACTTTAGGCTATATTAATATCCTCTGAGACGAATAGGAGTGGGGATTATAAGAGGAGCCTAAAATTAAAAATAGCGATATTTCGAATCCTATTGGTTTTTCGGCAAATATAAACATAAAAAAAAAGTTTATTTTGTTATTTAGAGTAACTTTTGTTATATACACTTTTTTCGTATACCGAATTATTAACGAGATATAAGCAAAACCCTATAACGAATGTGAACAATTTTATTTTAGACGAAAGACCCAACCGAAATGAATAAAACTCGGTATGTGCATTAGCACTAACGCTTTCATTATAATAAGCCATACTAATATTTCTAGAGACGGGCAGGAGTGGGGGTTATAAGGGAGGCCTGAATTTAAAATAGCGGTATTTTATTTTATTTTCGTTTTTCGGCAAATATGAACCTATCAAAAGTTGTTTATTTTGTTATTTAGAGTAACTTTTGTGATATTCATTTTTGACTTTTAACGAAGTATAAACGAGATATATACTATCAACTAAAGCGGGAGTCAACTATTTTATTGGGCGCTAACGATTGAACCGAACTTAACAAAACTCGGTATGTCAATTAGCATTAATTCTCCCCTGATTATAAGCTATATTAAAATTTTTAGGTTCGAACGGGAGTGGGAGTTATAAGGGAGGCCTGAAGTAAAAATTCACGATATTTCATTCATCTATTTGTTTTTCGGCAAAGGTGCACATAACAAAAGTTGTTTACTTTGTTATTTAGAGCAACTTTTGTTTCATTCACTTATGTTGTAAAATGAAGTAAATACGGGATATAAGCTAAATCTATAGCGGGAGTCGACGATTTTATTAGTACTTATTTAAATAAGTTTATAACACTTAAGTGTTTTTAATATAGGCATATTATGACAAATGATGTTATGTTTTTGCCTTATCTATTTCGATTATTTAGTACTAAGTATGATTCGGGTTAATGAGATTATAAATCCCACTCCCCCTTCGCCTCATTTATTTATTTTCCCTAGAAAATAACATTATTATTTATTTCCAATAGAAATTTAAACTATAAGAGCATTTCCATTATTTAATTTGTATAATGTATAATTAAAAAAAAATCGCGCTGAATTTCCTCAAGGAGTGATAGGGGAAGTAGTAGGGAATTAAACTCTTTGATTTTGGTTATATACTATCTTATTTCCTATATCTTCATGTTATTGAAACAAATATGTACTATCATAACAATTAAACGTTAATGCCATTGTTTGTTGTTTGTTTGTCATATGTTTAAAGTATTACTTAGGTTACGGCTACGATATCTTCCCCTCGACTAGCTTTTTGAATATAATTTAAATTATTTTTAGGGTAACACTATTATTTAATGCCATGAGGTAGATAAATTATTACAATAATATTTTGAATTAATAATTTAAGCAGAAGAGTGTTGATAGCTCTAATGCGAGAGCAGAAACAGCCGGAGGCTAATAGAGTTAATTGAGTTTACTAATTTCCTGTGAAATGCTGGGCATTACGGGAAGTGATTACCACTGAGATCTACTATTATGAATATAACCTTACGTGCTAAACTATGCTTAAACTATATGTGCTCGGATTGGTTTTTGACAGGAAATAAGTTTCATTATAGACGATATTTAATTGTAATAAATACTATCCATGATTATGGTTTGAAGTATTCAAAAAGGTGAGTTAAAAAATGGCAAGGGATAGATTAGGAACAAATTTTTATTTATTCTTCAAATATAAAATTTCTCATTTATAAGTCGCCTGCCTGACCCTCACAGCAAAACAATGCGCGCCGACGGAAGTGTAGTTGTAAACATTGAAGCCTTGCCCAAAAAAATACTATCATCATTCAGCCTTAAATGATTTCCCGAGCGAAGCCGGGTACCTTAGCTAGTATATATTTACATATATATATATATATATATATATATATATATATATATATATATATATATATATATATATCTCTGTTAAAGCTCTAGCGGTCGCAATTTTTATCTTATCGTTACCAAACTTGATATGTAGTAGTTTTATACAAAAATAAAGATCAAGTTCGTTAACGGCGGAAATCGGACTGGGGGGGGGGGTTGAGGGGAGGAATTTCGAAAATTCAAAATATCGCCGTTACTGTACGTCAGATCGAAAAATTGTATAGAACCAATCTTATTCCAAATTGAATTTACTATAAATATTCTTATATACATTTATTCTCTATCTTTAACCGAGATATTTGCATTTTTATTAAGTGTGCTTGGGGCTATTATACTACTACTATACTATTATTATCGGAAGTTCCGGATTAGTTCGGCCGTTTCCGTAGCTCGGCGCTCTTGTAACCTAACTTTTCTTGTCTTCTAACCTTCTACTTTGTGAGATATATGCAAATACGTTCTGTTGATGCCCCCCCCCTTCTTTATTTCTTGGACTACTATAGTTTTAGTCATTAAAATATAAATTATTCTGATTCATTATACATTGCTGTACTAGATATAGCAAATAGTTTGCAATAAACTTAATGTGTTATATTCGGATGTATATCAGTAATTGTTTTTCTTTCCGCTGAAGAATATGTCTATCTGTTCAGCTCCCAGTGGTTGGCAGACCTATTTGTTTACAATTCATAAGGAGCTTATTAAAATTAACTTAACGATTTCTCATTACCTTTTGTATTTACCCACGGTGGTGTTAAGTGTTAGCAGTATGCGGATTTCTCTATTGTAAAACTTCACGTGGGAAATCTGCTTAGTTTACGCAGCCCCTGCGAGACGGACGTTTTTACTATCTTGATTATTAACCAAGATATTTGCATTTTAGCAGATTTCCCTCAAGGGAAATCAGCAATTGAGGTTGTACTCATGACGGAATTTTCGAAATTTTTCTTCAAATGTCCATCGATCCTACCCAGGAGATGACGAACATGAGGTCTGTTCAAAACTGTATATATATATATCTATATATATATATATATATATATAAATATATATATATATATATATATATTTGTCTGTTACTGCTCTAGCGGTCGCGATTTTTGTTTGATCATTATCAAACTTCATATTCAAGCTTTTTATGTAAAAAGAAAGATCAAGTTCGTTACCGGCTGAAATCGGACCAGTGGGAGGGGGGTTTTAAAGGGGAGAAATTTCGAAAATTGGAGATATCTGCGTTAATATACAGGTACATCGGATCGAAAAATTGTACATAACCAATCTTATTGCAAATTTAATTTATTATTTGCATTTGTATTCTGCGTGTGGCCACCAGTACGCTATGTTCGGAGTTTCCGCCGAGAGCTCTGGCGGCCGTTTCCATAACTATCGTCCCTCGTGAATAGGTTTAGAGGTTAGGTTAACTGTTTTTTGGGCTAGAAACTACTGGGTTATTACGCCCTAAATAATGTTTTTTTAGGTTTAGAGGTTTCTTACTACTACAGTTGTCATTAGGCAGATTTCTCTATTGTAAAACTTCACGTGGGAAATCTGTTTAGTTTACGCAGCCCCTGCGTGACGGACTTTTCTTGTTTTCGGCATTAATTTAACCCGACTCCTACTCATGTCATATTAACAATAAGCTATTAAAACATGATTGGCTTTATTTGAAGCCTTGATGCCTAATATTGTCTTCTTTGAGCTTTCACTTTGTGATATACGTGCAAATACATTGTGATGACATCACCAATAAAGATTTTTCGTTCCTTATGCAAGAATGTTTATTTTGTCTATACCGTACTCAATATTTAAACGCTTCAGTCAACACAAAACATCATATTTGTTATTGGGGGAAATCGGACAAAGAATAATGGGGTTTTAAAGAGGGGGGGGGGTATTCGTAAATTCAAAATATCTCCGTTATTTTGAGTCGGATCGTGAAATGTTATAGAACCAATCATCTTTAACTATTAATGACAATTGTTTCTCTGTACATTTTGAGCAGATTTCCCTTAAGGGAAATCAGCTATTGAGGTTGTACTCATGACGGAATTTTTTATTTTTTTCTTCAAATGTCCATTGATCCTACCCAGGAGATGACGAAAATGAAGTCCGTTCAAAACTGTATTATATATGTATATATATGTGTCTGTTACCGCTCTGGCGGTCGTAATTATTGTTTAATCGTTACCAAACTCGATATTTAGTCGTTTTATGTAAAAAGGAAGATCGTTAACTGCCGAAATCGGACAAGGGGAGGGGGGTTTAGTTAGAAGGGGAGAATTTTGAAAATTCGAAATATCTCCGTTACTTTAAGTCGGATCGAAAAAATGAATCGAACAAATCTTATTGAAAATTAAATACACTATAAATGATGTTATATACATATATTCTCTATCTTGAATATTAACCGAGATATTTACATTTTTCAGTTTTCGGTAAACCCCCACTTCTACTAGTGTTACATAAATAATGAATGCTCTGTTATATAATAAAAGATATTAATTGAATCCTAAATACCAAATATTGTTTTCATTGGACATTTACTTTGTGAGGTATATGCAAATACGTACTGTTGACCCCCCCTTCTATTGTTTTTGGATTACTAAAATGTGAGTGACTGAGATTAAACTGATTCTGATTCATTACAAATTACACCACTAGCTTTAGTAAATTGTTTTCAATTAAATTAATATGTTAATTCTGATATATTTCATTAATTGTTTTTCTTTCCGGTCTATCTATGCAGCACTACGAGGTTGGCTTGCTGTTTGTTTACAATTCAGCATTGTATTGTACATTTACTGAGCATTCAGGGTAGTGTTACCTGTATGTATATTTCTCTATTGTAAAACTTCACGTGGGAAATCTGCTTAGTTTACGCAGCCCCTGCGTGACGGACTTTTCTTGTTATAGCCTTCAGTAATCCCCCACTCATAGTATTTTTACTAAAAAATATAACATATATGATGAGAAGAGATCAACAGTCTGCCATACCAGCACAGGGGAAATACGCTTAGTTAACGCAGCCGATCTTTTTAGCAGATTTCCCTTGGGGGGAATCAGCTATTGAGGTTGTACTCTTTACGCGATTTTTAACAAATTTCCTCAAATCTCCATCAATTCTACACAGGAGATGACGAAAAGGTTGAGGTCCGTTCAAAATTATATATATATATATATATATATATATATATATATATACATATCTGTTAACGCTCTGGCGGTCGCAATTCTTGTTTACCAAACTCGATATTTAATCGTTTTATATAAGAAGACAGATCAAGTTCGTTAATGGCTGAAATCGGACCAGTGGGAGGTGGGCTTTAGAGGGGCGAATTTAGAAAATTCGAAAGATCTCCGTTACTATACATAGGATCGAAAAGGTGTATAGAACCAATCTTATTGCAAATTAAATGATCTACAAATATTGTTCTATAGATATATTCTATATCATGAATATTAACCGTGATATTTGGATTTTATAGTTTCCGCTTTCAGTAAACCCCCACTCCAACTCATGGTATATTATTGATAAGCAGTTATATCATGAACCACTTCATTACAAGGTTAAATATGTAATATTGATTTCATTGATCTTTTACTTTGTGAGATATTTGAAAATACATCCTGTAGACCCCCCCCCCTCTTCTTTTGTTCTTGGATTACTAAAATTTAAGTAATTGATTTAAAAATTATTCTGATCATGACAAATTACTGCATCAGCTATAGTCAACCGTCTTCAATAAAATTAATGTGCTATATTCAGATATATTTCATTAATGGTTTTTCTTTCGGGTCTAGAATCTGGTTGGCTCGCCTGCTTGGTAACAAGTCAAACGCTTTACGTTCTAGAGTTATTAACTCGTTTCTGAAAGATTTCTCATAGCCGTTTGTATGTATTTACTTAATATTTGCGGTGGTATTACCAGTATGTATATTTACCTATTGTAAACCTTCGCTTGGGAAATCTGCTTAGTTTACGCAGCCCCTGCGTGACGGACTTCAATAAAAGTCCGTCACGCAGGGGCTGCGTAAACTAAGCAGATTTCCCACGTGAAGTTTTACAATAGATAAATCTGCCTAATAACAACTGTAGTAGTAAGAAACCTCTAAACCTAAAACATTATTTAGGGCGTAATAACCCAGTAGTTTCTAGCCCCAAAAAACAGTTAACCTAACCTCTAAACCTATTCAGTAGTTATGGAAACGGCCGCCAGAGCTCTCGGCAGAAAGTCCGAACATAGCCTACTGCCGACCACACGCAGAATACAAATGCAAATATCTCGGTTAATATTCAAGATACAGAATACATGTATAGAACAAAATTTATAGCAAATTGAATTTGCAAAAAGATTTATTCTATACAATTTTTCGATCCGACGCATAATAACGGAGATATTTCGAATTTTTTAACCCCCCCCTCTAAACCCCCCCTCACACCGGTCCGACCTCAGCCATTAACGTACTTGATCTTCCTTTTTACATAAAACGATTAAATACCGAGTTTGGTGACGATTAAACAAAAATTGCGACCGCTAGAGTGTTAACAGACAAATATATATAAATATATATATATATATATATAGTTTTAAACGGACCTTATTTTCGTCATCTCCTGGGTAGGATCGATGGACATTTGATGAAATTTTTCGAAAATTGCGTCATGAGTACGACCTCAATAGCTGATTTCCCTAAAGGGAAATCTGCTAAAACCATTCTGACAGCTCAAACCACTTTTCGAAGCCTTAAATAAAATATTGAACAAAACAAGTTTTAAATAAAATAGAGTTTATAGAGTGTATATATAGGTTTCTTCATTAGATGATATGAGTTGTTGTTAGGTTCCTTGCTTCCTAATCGGAGACGGGAGATTAATTAAGCCAGAGCTATTTCTGACTAACAAGCCAAGCAAAATAAATCTTTTTTCCCCATCTCAACCATGTACAACCCCATCTTATGAAAAAAGAATAGAGTTTCAGGCAATAAATATTAATTTAAATCAATATTTTCTCTAAGAAATTATTATTAACCTTTGAAAGTTATAGTAGTTCAGTGGCAGAAGTCTCGTCCTATTGCTATATATATATAGTAGGTAAGGTACCCGGCTTCCCAGTTAGAGGCGGAATGAGTACGGTAATTTATTTTTTTTTATATATTGGTTTTTATATACAAAATATATTTATATTTCCCCGTTTCTGTGTTTAGGTCATATACCTGAATATTTGGCAACGAAAGGAAACTCATAGAAGTTTTTAACCCAGTAGGTTAAAAAGAAAACAAATATTTCCTGATCAACCCGTCAGCAATGTTCAAAATAACGTGGACAATATTAATCATAATCATGGATTGCATTCATTCATGGTTATTAAGAACCATTACTGAGGTAGCTTTGCTAGGGAAATATTTAGGCAGAATAATGGTATAAAACCTACCTTATTGTAAAGTAATTGTCTATAAATGTTGTTATATAGACATTTTCTCTACCATGAACAATGACCGTTTATTGTTCATGGCAGAGAAAATAATATTTAACCGTTTCAGTCAACAAGAAAGATCTTATTTGTTATAGGCCAATGTCGGACATGGAATAGTGGGTGTTTAGAAGTGGGTTGGGGGGGATGCGAATCTTTTCTCGGACTTGTTTTTTCCTTCAGCACCCCCCTCAATTTCACTCATCGTTTTTTTTATATATAAATACAGAATTTGGCACTGGAAACAGCAAGACTCAAACAAAAAACATGGTTCAGATATGTGGATGATACGTTCGTCATATGGCCACATGGAGAGGAGACCTTAGAAGTATTTCTGGAGCATGCGATTTACAGAAAACCTACGCATACCAAGAGATACCTACACGCTGGATCTCATCACCATCCAGCACAGAAGAATGGGATAATTCGCACTTTGGTCACTAGAGCTGAGAGAATATCAGAGCCACAGAACCTCCCAAAGAAAAAAGACACCTGATGACTGCTCTGCTAAAGAATGGCTACGGGAAAGAAGAAATTAGAAATCAATTTAAGAAGAAAAAAGAAAAGAAGACAATATCAATTGAAGATGAGCCCCGGAAAACAGCCGTAATACCTTTTGTTAAAGGTACAACAGAAAAGATCTCTAGGATACTCAAGAAGCAGGGAATAGATATAGCATTTGGCACGGACAAGAAAATAGCACACATGTTACCCAGCTGCAAAGATCAACTCCAGACAAAAATCCCAGGAATATACAGCATACCCTATTCTTGCGGCTTAGAATATATTGGACAAACCGACAGATTGATAAACACCAGGGTCGCCGCACATATCAAGAGTTTAAAAAAGCTTCGGACAGAAGAATCAGCAATAGCAGAACACTTCTGGGAAACTAATCACAGCATCAAATTCGATGAGCCAGTTAAGATGCTAGCCAAGGTGGACCGATACCAAGGAAGACTGGTTCGAAAAGCCATAGAAATCGCGAAATGCCCATTCAATATCAACAGGAAGGATGGATACAGACTCAGCAAACTCTGGAAGCCCGTCATTCCACAGAGACCACGGACAAGAAACATAAACGACGGTATAGTGGGTGAACGACCACCAGAAGAAGTATCCGTAGACACCTGTTGGAGACGACTCCGCCCAAAGTAACCGGACAAGGCCTACATATATATCTGAAGTGAACATACAACTCTTCAGTCTCAGAGATAACCCTGAGGAAGCTAGAAGCATGTCTAGCGAAACGTTGGCAACTAAAATGCAGACACGTTCAATAACCGAAGATCTTAACAGTAATAATGACCAGGACCGTGGAAGTCTACAAGTTTATCTTATAATATAAAATCAAAAGTGTGATATACCAGCACGTGGGATATCTGGTTAGTTTATGCAGCCCCTGCGTCACGGACTTTTATATATTGCTCTAAGACAATAAATGTTTTTGGTTCTCAGACAGTAATTTTGGCTTGGCTAACAAGATTTGTTATATAACATTTTGCGATACCAATTATAGTAAAAAAAATATTTTGAATTTCTGAATTCCCCCACGCCCGATTTCTGCCAATAACCAATATTATGTTTAGTGTTGAATTAAACAGTTAAATATTGAGTATGTTATAGATCCAATAAACATTACCGAGTTAAGAACGTTAAATCTTAATTAATGTATAAGTTTTAATGAAAAAAATATTTATTTATTTTATTTTGGAGCGTTCGCAGCGAGGCGATATTGCTCATAAAAAACAACAAAAACAATTTATATAAACAAAATACAAAATGAAAATAGAAACAAGAAAAAATTAAATAATACAAAATAAGAACGCAAACAAATAACAAAACTCGACTAAATAACAGAACGCAACAATATAACGAAACACAACTAAATAAAACTCAACTAAATAATAGAACGAAATAAAATAACCAAACAACGAAAAACAACACAAACACAAAATAAAAAATATAAATAAATAAAAACTAAACAAAAATATTTACAATTCATATGCTCTCACTTTCTTTATCACACATTTAAACATGCATAAACACTCACTCCTATAACATATTTAGTATTTATACTTTTTTGGTTCAGGGAAAAACAGCTTATTGCTAATATGACTTGCGGAGGAGTGGGGGTTTTACTGAAGGCTGAAAACTAAAAAAAAATGCAAGTATCTCGGTTAATAATCATGGTAGAGAAAATATGCGTATGACAACATTTGTAGGCAATTTAATTGTAATAAGATATTTCAAATGTTTTAAATTTCTCTCCACTAAACCTCCTCTCCCTCCAGACCAATTTCGGTAATGCGGTCGGTTTTACATGAGGCACTAATATATCGAGTTTGATAATGACTACAACGAATTTATATCAGTGATTTTTTCGATGTGACGCATTCATTAGCCTTAAAATGAAAAAAAAAAAAAGAAAAAACATTATTTCAGAAACGGCTCGTTTTATTGGAAAATGTTGCGACATGCCAAGAAAATTATCTTTGAAACAAGTCTATAGGAAGAGGAATGAATTCTGAAATCGTTTTAGAATTTGATTTTCTACGAGAAGCCGTCATAAAAAATTATGGCATTCCATTGGAAATTCCAAAGTTATGGTCACAGCAGAAGGTTACGAGGTTAAATATGGACTGAAAAGATTCTTAATGAGTCCTAATTATGGCACACGAAGCCTCAGCCTTTTATTAACAAAATTGGTACGGGACGTTGGTACACCCTGTATATATAATTTTGACCTCATTTTCTTCATCTAGGAAGGATCGATTGACATTTAAAAAAAAAAATTCATTCACGAAAGAAAATCTCATTATGAGTACAACCTCAATAGCAGATTTCCGTTAATAGAAAAATGCTAAAACATTACTTTAGGGTATCTAACAAATTTGAATATATATAATTCGCATGTTTGATTTCTGTTTGCTCATTGATCACTTTTTTCCTATTTTTTATTTATTAAATGAATAGTCTTTTTCCACCTCAAAATGTCACTTTTCATTGCTAATAGATCACTACTAAAACCCCATTTTGCAAAAGTTTTCAGATCACTGAACTTTTATTTCTCTAAGGGACAGATTTGTTTTGGCTTGGAGTCGAAACGAATAAGGACAGTGGGTCGCCAACCAAAAGATTTATTTAGTCCCAGTGGGCAGGCCGCACTCTGTTCCGATCAATAGCACAGTTCAGGATAGAAGGGCCAGAAGGATACAGCTCTGCTGTTCAACGCAAACAGGGGCAGCTCTCGTGTTGTTTCTCTCCTAAAGCCAGATGACTCCATTAGCAAGGGTTAATAGAGAAATGCATTCTAAACATCAAACCAAAAAGGTTTAAAATACAACAACCTTATTCTAAATATCCTCTAAGGTTAATCAGCTATTGAAGTTGTTCTCATAAAGGGATTGTTTAAAAATTTCCTCAAATGTCTGTCGATCTTTCACATATTCAGCAATGTATTCGTACTTACTTGATTTCTGCCTTCTGTAAACCCACCACTAACACACATTGGAAATCTGCTTAGTTTACGCAAATACGCGATTTTCGAATTTTTTTTCTTCAAATGCCCATCGGTCACCATGAGGTGACGAAAATGATATCCATTCAAAATTGTATATATATAATTGTCTGATAACACTCTAGCGACCGCAATTTTTGTTTAATCGCCACCAAACTCGGTATTTAGTCGTTTTATGTTAAAAGAAAGATAAAGTTCGTTAACGGCTGAAATCGGGGCAAGGGGAGGTGGGGTTTAGAGGAGAGGATTTTAGAAAATTCAAAATATCTCTGTTACCATACGTCGGATCGAAAACTTGTATAGAACCAATCTTATTGCTAATTAAATTGCCTATAAATGTGGTTAAATACATTCTTTCTCTATCTCAAGTATTAACCAAGATATTTACATTTTTTTTAATTTAGGGGAAATCTGCTGATTTCCTATTGGGGTTTCGGCAAATATGCACATAACGAAAGTTGTTTATTTTGTTATTTAGAGAAATTTGCTCAACACTTCTTTTCAATATGCCTACCAGGTACCTCACCTGAAAAAATTAATTCAAATGTATGTCAATATTTTCTTCTTAATAATTCAAATCTATGTATATATATATATATATATAATTGTCTGATAACACTCTAGCGACCGCAATTTTTGTTTAATCGTAACCAAACTCGGTATTTAGTCGTTTTATGTTAAAAGAAAGATTAAGTTCGTTAACGGCTGAAATCGGACCAGTGGGAGGGGGTGGGGTTTAGAGGGGAGGATTTTCGGAAATTCGAAATATCTCCGTTACTATACGTCGGATCGAAAGATTGTATTGATCCAATCTTATTGCAAATTAAATGTTTTTTAATTATTGTCATATACATTTATTTTTTTTTCTATCTTGAATATTAACCGAGATATTTACATTTTTTATTAATTTTCAGCCTTGAATAAACCTCCCTTTTTTGTCATCGCACGTTCCAAATAAGCTGGCATATAATGAACCGCCTTATTTCCAGCTGAAATACCAAATATTGTGTCCAACTAATCGATTTCTAGCTGAGATTCATGCAAATACGTTATGATGACCCACAGGTTCGCTGATAATTTTGTTCACAATTCAAGCGGTTTCCGTTATAGAGGTTGTTAAAATGTATATTGGCTTGATAATTCCTCATCGTCATTTGTATTTTTTCACAGTAGTGTTAAGTGTAAAGGTATGTAGGTTTGTCTATTGTAAAACTTCAAGTGGGAAATCCGCTTAGTTTACGGAACCCCTGAGTAACGGACTTTATTGTTATTTCTAAATTCAGTACTTAATCAAACATTTTACAGAAAAGTTAAGGAGTCACCGGTAAGCCACGTGAGTTAAGGCGTTAGCCTGGACTCACTTAGTAAACATAGAGTCGTGTGATCGATCTAGTTCAAAATAAAAGTCCGTCACGCAGGGGCTGCGTAAACTAAGCAGATTTCCCACGTGAAGTTTTACAATAGAGAAATCTGACTTCTAACCGCTGTAGTAGTAAGTAACCTCTAAACCTATTCACGAGAGGGACGAATAATTACAAAAACGGCCGCCAGAGCTCACGGCGGAAAGTCCGAACATAGCCACTGCTGCCGAGCACATGCAGAATACAAATGCAAATATCTCAGTTAATATTCAAGATAGAGAATAAACTTATATAACAATATTTATAGTAAAGTTAATTTTAAATAAGATTGATTCTATAATATTTTTCGATCCGACGTATAGTAACGGAGATATTTTGAATTTTCAAAAATCCCCCCTCTAAACCCCCCCTCCCACTGGTCCGATTTCAGCCATTAACGAACTTGATCTCTCTTTTTACGTAAAACGCTTAAATATGAAGTTTGGTAACGATTAAACAAAAATTGCGACCGCTAGAGCGTTAACAGACAAATATATATATATATATATATATATATATATATATATATATATATATATATATATATATAATTTTGAACAGACCTCATTTTCGTCATCTCCTGGGTAGGATCGATGGACATTTGAGGAAATTTTTCAAAACTCGCGTCATGAGTACGACCTCAATAGCTGCTAAAAATCCCAAGACCCACCCCGGCTAGAAAAGTGTGTGAAGTCTGTAGAAAACCTTCCTCAATTAGCCTTTCTAACACAACTTGGACGTTAATGAATAACAACACAAAACAGAAGCCTATATTTGTTAATGAACCGAATTAGAAAAGTCCGTCACGCAGGGGCTGCGTAAACTAAGCAGATTTCCCACGTGAAGTTTTACAATAGAGAAATCTGCCTAGTAACAACTGTAGTAGTAAGAAACCTCTAAACCTAAAACATTATTTAGGGCGTAATAATCCAGTAGTTTCAACCCCAAAAAAACAGATAAACCTAACCTCTAAACCTATTCACGAGGGACGAATAGTTATGGAAATTGCCACCAGAGCATCTCGGCGGAAAGTCCGAATATAGCGACCACACGCAGAATACAAATGCAAATATCTCGGTTAATATTCAAGATACAGGAATAAATGTATATAACATTATTTATAGTAAATTTAATTTGCAATAAGATTGGTTTCTATACAATTTTACGATCCGATGCATAATAACGGAGCTATTTCTAATTTTTGAAAATCCCTCCTCAAACCCCCCCCCCTCCCTCTGGTCAGATTTCAGCCGTTAACGAACTTGATCTTCCTTTTTACATGAACGATTAAATACCGAGTTTGGTGACGAATAAACAAAATTTGCGACCGCTAGAGTGTTAACAGACAAATATATATATATATATATATATATATATATATATATATATATATATATATATATATTTATAATATGTCTATATATATATATATATATATATTATATATATAGATATATATATATATAATATAGATATATATATATATATATATAATTTTTAACGGACCTCATTTTCATCATCTCCTGAGTAGGATCGATGGACATTTGAAGACATTTTTCGAAAATCGCGTCATGAGTACGACCTCAATAGCTGATTTCCCTTAAGGGAAATCTGCTAAAAGGAAAATGGTGCTTCAATAAAGTGGATAAGAGTAAGTGGTTCATTAATTCTGGTGATGAGTAAACAAGTGTTATTTGGAGCCATTGTTATTTCAAGACAACAGCCCCAGGCCAAACAAGGTTTGTGTGTTGAGCATCTGGTCAGCACATTGATCAACACTTCCTCGTTCTTGTGAAGCCTCCCTGATCGGATTACAGTACATCATTATTAATGTAATTTTTCAGTTGCCCCACGATGCTGATATAAAACAATGGTTGTCAAGTGGGTTACCTGGTATCCACATTTCAGCCCCATACCAAATACTAAAAAAAGTCCGTCACGCAGGGGCTGCGTAAGCTAAGCAGATTTCCCACGTGAAGCTATACAATAGAGAAACCTCTATACGAGGGCCGAACTAGCTTTTGACCTGAAACGTTCGTTATCGGCCCACATTTAATAAAAATGTAAATATCTCGGTTAATATTGAAGATAGAGAGTAAATGTATAGAATATTTATAGTAAATTTAATTTGCAATAAGATTGGTTATATATAATTTTTTGATCGGGCGTATGGTAACGGAGATATTTCGAATTTTAAAAAAACCTCCCCTCTAAACCCCCCCCCTCCCACTGGTCCGATTTCAGCCGTTAACGAACTTGATCTGTCTTTTTACAGGAAACGACTAAATATGGAGTTTGGTAACGATTAAATAATAATTGCGACCGCTAGAGGGGGAGATTTTCAAAAATTCGAAATATCTCGAACCAATCGTATTGCAAATTAAATGTACTATAAATATTGTTCTACATTTACTATCTATCTTGAATATTAACCGAGATATTTGCATTTTTCTGTTTTCAGCTTCTAAGATGAGATCGGCTAACTTCGGGTCTAGTCGTGAGTTTCCGTCAAGAGCTTGTTCGGGCCGTTCCCGTAACTGTTTGACTCTCTATTCTGAAATTTCTCTATTGTAAAACTTCACGTGGGAAATCTGCTTAGTTTACGCAACCCTTGCGTGATGGACTTTTTTTTAGTATTCACAAATAAATGACACCATTTTTAAATGTCAGTACAAAGAAATGACAAAAATAGTCCGTCACTCAGGGGCTGCGTAAACTAAGCAGGTTTCCCACTTTCTGGAATAACACTCTGATCTAATTTCACCATATGTTTTCTATTTCTATGTTAAAAACCAATGAATAGTAGAATCAAGAAAGGGGAGGGGGTACTGAAGGCTGAAAACAAGAAAGTACAAACGAATCGTTTAATACTTGCGTTACGAAAAATTGCGTAGTACAACAATTGTAGAGGTTTTACTATCCCATTCATAAAAACTGAAATATTTCGAATTTTCGAATTCCCCACCCCCAATCCCACTAAACTATTCCAGGTCCGATTTCAGGCAATAACAATTACAATTAGTTGTGCTGACTGAAACGGCTAAACCTTAATTATGGAAATGATGAAATCAATCATTTTGAATAGAGAACGAAAAATCTTCATAGATGACGTCATCACAACATATTTGCATGTATCTCACGTCGTATAAGTTCTATGAAAACTATATTTGGCATTTAACTTTGGAATGAAGTGGTTCATGACAAAACAGCTTATTGTTAATATGACATGAGAAGGAGTGGGGGTTCGCCGAAGGCTGAAAACTAAATAATGCAAATATCTCGGTAAATATGCAATATAGCGTGGAAACATGTTAATAATAACATTTATAGAAAAGTACATTTGCTATAAGATTTATTCTATACAATTTTTCGATCCGACGCATAATGAGGGAGATTTCTTGTAATTCCAGATTTCAGCCATTAACGAACTCGACCTTTAATTTTACATAGAACGTTTAAAAATCGAACTGAGTAACGATTAAACAAAAACTGCGACGCCTAGAGCTTTAACTGTAGACAACCTGAAGAAAACGAAATATACAAACACCATTGAGGTTTCAGTTAAAGCTGACGACTATTTTGGGGCGACAAATTGTAGGATACCACAAGACAAGATTGGTTATATACTATAACATTAGTCAATAAGGACGTATCGTTGGTTTTACATGTTCCATTTGTCTAAAACCAACTTCCGGTCTGATTTCGGCCCTTACCGAACTTTAACCCTTCGTCGGGCGCGTGATCTCTCAGATACACAGTTTCTAGAAAAATATTTGCCACTCCTCCTAGCAGAGAGTGGTGGTGTAGTGCTTCGAGTTATGTGCTTTATAGGACCCCCCCTCAAGGTCAGTAGTGTCACTGCGTTTGATGGAGTCGTGTGTTTCACCTGTCATTCAGTTTAATCTCCTAGATACCACGCGCCCGATCTCGTAAGTTTTTTTGAAATCTGTATTTCATAAATATATACTAGTACATCAATTAACTTTATTATTTTGCTCATACATGAGCTTTCAGAAGAACTTATTCAAGAAAATATTGTATGACGCAGTGACAACAGTAGACGTTTACCAACCGAACTAGGGACGAAACTTGACGAGTACAGAGACTCATTGGACCATACATTGAACTCAAGTACAGAACAGCATAAAAAAAGTCCCTCCACTACAACGAACTAAAGCAAATGATGTGAACCAAGCAAAACTGAAAAGAAATGTAGGTTTACTCATTATTCTTGTGAGATTTGCAAAAGCAAAATTTGTTTACAACATAGTTCCACGCCTTGTCCTAATTGTAATGCAGCTCTTCAAAAGAGATAATAATTAAACTGGTATTTTTAAAAGGATTGGTACATTAAAATTTAGATGATTTTTAATAAGTCTTATCTAAAAGTGATTTCGTGCTACTTATTTTTGAATGAAGTTATGGATGAACAATAACATGAAAAATATTTAGGTTAGAGATATTTTGTTTATATTGTTCACAAAGTGAAATGAATTATGAATAATTAAGACATGTGCATTTAAACTATTTCTTTTGGTATTTGTATGTTTTAATTATATTTTAAAAATTATCGTCCACGGTTTTAATAGCACCAACTTGGTTATATTTTCTACTATGATTTTTTTTTTATTATAGTACGTGTCAATTTTGAAAATTGTTTACTTCTTTCAAACAAATACTTCCTCAGATATGATTTCTAATTACACACTGAACATTTTAGTGCAACATATTTATTAAAAAACTGAGTTTCCGTAAAAACGGTGCGGCCGACCGATGGTCAACGGTCTAGTTTTACATAGAACGGTTTAATATAGATATTGACAATAATCACATTGTTACATCGCTTAGGTATATAAAAGTATTGTTAAGGGTATCATGTAAGATGTATAAATTAGTATTTGGAATGGACTGCTTCTTCTCTATCTGAGAGGTAGGCTCGGTGGGCATTTGATGGTAGTTCCGAAAGATGGCTCGGTAAATGAAAGCGTGCATATGAACGAGGGGCAGCAGCAGACTGCCTCTTTATTGATTGTTTCGGGGAAGCCAAATGAACTGTAATCCCACGATCGTCTCGTGTTCCATCAAACTAATCTACTTTATAATACCGACGAAATTAAACTTTACTCATAAAAGTTAAACCAAAATAAACCTCTCAATGCTTCTATTTGTGTATAACTGTAAAATGTAATATTGTCTACTCAACCAACCTTAAAGGAAATCAGCTTTTGAGGTTGTAGTCATGATCAGAATTTCGAACATTTTATTCAAATCTCCATCCTTCCTGAAAACGAGTCCCGTTCAAAATTATATATATATATATTACCGCCCTGGGTGTCGTAATTTTGTCTTATCGTTACCAAACTCGATATATATTCGTTTTATGTAAAAAGAAAGATCAAGTTCCTTAACAACTGAAATTGGACAAGTGGGGCGGGGAGTTCAGAGAAGGAGAATTTTGAAAATACAAAATATCTCCGTCATTTTGAGTCCGATCGAAAAATTGTACAGAATCTATTTTATTGCAAATTTAATTACGTACAAATATTGTTATGTAAATACCTTCTCTATGATGAATATTAACCGCGATAATTAGATGTGTCAGTTTTCAACTTCCAGTAAACCCCCACTT
This sequence comes from Riptortus pedestris, assembly GCA_019009955.1. Classification (NCBI taxonomy): domain Eukaryota; kingdom Metazoa; phylum Arthropoda; class Insecta; order Hemiptera; family Alydidae; genus Riptortus; species Riptortus pedestris. The sequence continues at coordinate 9,904,375 of CM032232.1, forward strand.
CTACTCATGTCATATTAGCAGTAAGCTGTTTTCAATAGAACTTTATTTTGCGAGATTCATGTAAATTCGTTGTGTAATGACGTCATGAATTAAGATTGTACGTTCTTGTTTCATAATGCAATAGCGTGTTATAGCAGCAAGTGGGAAATCTTCTTAGTTTACGCAGCCCCTGCGTGACATACGTTTTATAGACACATCATAATTTCACCATATTTAAAAAGAATTAAAATTTCAGCAGAAAATAGTAAGCCATGATTCATTCACCAGAAATTTCAAAATACTATTAAAAAATGTTAATAAACCAAAAATATTAATCACCAAAAACAGAAGCATTGGGTAGCCAAGGATACCTAAGGAGTAATGCTCTGAATCAAGGGTTCGAATCACCCACGGGAATGAAAAGTGTAATAACCGGTAGATTATTAAATATATGTGGGCGTTAAATTATGGTATATTATATTTTATATATAACTAGCTGTAACTTGCTACGTCACCGACTAAAATAAATTTGAAGAAAAGACATTACACAAATATTCAATTCATTTTGAAAACTGCATATAATAAAAGTTACTTAAAATAACAAAACAGATAGATTACGAAATATGGTGATTTATGTTTCACACCTCCCTTGTAACCCCCACTCCAGTTCGAATCTCAAAATTTTAATATAGCTTATAATAAGGGAGATGTTAATAACAAATCACATAAGGAGTTTCGTTTAGTTCGGTGGAGTCATATAAAATTGTTGACTCCCATTATAGCTTTTAGCATATAACTCATTTATACTTCGGAATACGACAAAAGTATATTAACAAAAGTTACTCTAAATAGCAAAATAAAAAACTTGTGTTATGTGCATATTTGTCGAAAACCCAATAGGAAACGAAATATCGCTATTTTTAATTTCAGGCCTCTCTTATAACCACCACTCCTGTTCGTCTTAGTGAAAAATCATATAGCCTAAAAGCTAAGTTGGGTTAGTAGTAATATACACACCAAATTTCATAAAATTCGATTCAGCCGTTTACGATCCTATGAAGGACAAACAGACAAACATTCATTTATATATATATATATATATATATATATATATATATATATATATATATATAGAGAGAGAGAGAGAGAGAGAGAGATGGATAGATAGATGGATAGATAGATAGATAGATAAAATCAGAGAGGATCCATTCAGGTATATTGAGAACAAACTAATATAATGTTTGCAAGTGAAGAGGGAAATCTAATTTAGCACAGGTTAACCATTGAAGACTTCAGCAAGTGTTAAAAAGGGCGGGTTATGTTGGCCTCCACTCTGTCATTAAGTATTTAAACTTTTTATGTAAAAATAAAGTTCGTTAATGGCTGAAATCAGACCAGAGGGGGTGGTGTTAGAGGGGGTAATTCCGAAAATCCGAAATATCTTCGTTATAATGCGCTGGGTCGAAAAATACCCCCAATCCTACTAATGCCATATTAACAATAAGCTGTTATATTGTGAAGCGCTTTATTTGAAGCATAAATACCAAATATTGTTCTCATGGAACTTTTGGGTTCCGCGATTGAACTTTTACTTGACGCAAGTGGGGAAAATCCGCTTGGTTTACGCAGTAAGACCTCCCCGAGTAATTGTATGTTTTTGATTAACACTAGGAGTTACCGAACTGATTCCATTAATTTGATATTTGGAAAGGGGGCGTGGCACCTTTGTTTACAAAATGTTGTAAAGCTTTCTTTAACATTTTACTTAAGAATTATTAAGTCGAATTAATGATGGAGAAGAAATGCAACGAGCTATTTGGAAATTAATGAATTTTTAATAACGGTGCTTGTATGCTATGAGTAAACTAACTTTCGAGTTATTATTTTTTTAATGGTTAATTAAACAAAAAATGTTAATGTATATGTATATATATTTGGGTAGTTACCTGGAAGAGATATGGAGATTGCTGGAGTGTGTGTGAGAGAGAGAGAGAGAGATGTACTGGAACTGTAGGAGTATACGGGTCGGATCCTTGGACTATACTGAAGCCCAGACTTGGAGAGGCGGCTGTAGTGGGGGTTCACTATGAGTCACTCTCCGGTTACCTGGTCACTCCAATACTGGAGGAGAGTTATACGGCCGTTCGTCACAGCCGTTCCAGCAATCAATATTCCAGAAGAACTGTGTCGAATAGGGGCCTTCCGAGCACTGGAAAAACTGCTTGTAATAAGCCACAAGGCGAAGTTTCACCAAGGACAGGCGTAAACTAAGCAGATTTCCCATTGATAAACCTACGTACTGGTATCACTTAACACCACCGTAAATATCAAGTGAATGAATAAAAAAAAAAGTCCATCGTGCAAGGGGCTGCGTAAACTAAGCAGATTTCCCACGGAAAGGATAACAACAGATTAATCTACATGCTGGTAACACCACCGTCAATATTAAAGGGAATAAATACAAACGGTAATAAGACATCATTCAGTCAATTTACAAGTAATAATATCTACAACGGAAAGCGTCTGAATTGTAAACAACTAGGGCAGTCAACTTCTCAGTGCTGAATAAATAGAATTATTCTAGACCAGAGAGATGAACAATTAATGAAATATATCTGAATATAAGATATTAATTTTATTGAAAACTATTAAGTATAGCAAGTGTAGTAATTTGAAAAGAATCAGAATAATTTATATCTTAATCACTCAGATTTTAGTAATTCAAAAACAAAAGAAGGGGGGGGGTCCACATAGCGTATTTTTTTGTACCTCGTTTAATAAAGCTTTGTGGAAAACAATATTTGGTATTTAACCTAGTAATGAAGTGGTACATGATATAACAGCTTATTATTAATATGTATATATATATATATATATATATATATATATATATATATACATATATATATATATATATATATATATATATATATATATATATATATATATATATATATATATATATATACAATTTTGCTACCATTGTTAATAACATAAGATCATCTGAGAATTTTCAGATGGAAAATACATCAAAACTAAGATGTAGGTTAAATTATAAACAGATATATCGATATAAATATTTACAAGAATATAACAATATTTACAACAAACATAAACACAATTTACTCCCAAAATTCAGTTACTTATCAAAAACGAGAGTTCTAGATATAACCGGGCGTGATAACCTACCAGTTTTTCACCCTAAAACGTTATGAACAATCAACAAGGTTTTTCGAGTGGAATTTTGTGTCTCATCTGGAAATTTAATGAATATTCCAACCATATATCATATATTTGATAAATGAGAAGTATCAAGAATTGAGACAAAAACCGTAGATTGGCCCCGGTGAATCAAACTGATTGAAATATAGGATCTTTATAGTTATAAACTGATCGATATATACGGGTGTTTATATTTAGTACTGATTGAAATATTCGATGCTTATATTAAAAGGATTGACATATTGGCTTATATGGAGGAACTGATTGATGTAAAGGATGTTTATAGTTGTAAACTGATTAACATATAGGATGTTTATATTTATAAACTCATTGAAATATATGATGTTTTAGCTATAGTTACTTTTCGGCCAGCTATCTACAACTTTATTTTATTTTATTGATTTCAGTTTATAGTACTGTGAAATGTTTATAGTTTTTATAATTGAAGAAAAAAATTCTGACTAATAACCACTGGATATTCAGTTATTTATTCTAAGACTAAAATGTTTATATAAAATAGAATTAAATAGAATTTTACTCGGATGTCTCATATGGAAATTTAATGGAGATTCAACACGCTTTGAAACGGTTTCTTTAAATTTGATAGACGAGAAGTATCAAGAATATTGAGACCAATTGATACAAAGGGATGTTTATAGGTATCAACTGATTGAAGTATAAAGAGTTTATATTTAGAAACTTATTCAAGTATTTGATGTTTATAGTTAGAAACCAATTGATATATTTGATGCTATATACTGATATGCAGGGTGTTTACAGTTTTACACCGATTGAAATATAGGATGTTTATTGTTAGAAACCAATTGATATAAAGGAAAGGTTATAGGACAGATTGAAACATTGAGTGTTTATATTTAGAAACTTATTCAAGTATTTGATGTTTATAGTTAGAAACTAATTGATATATTTGATGTTTATAGTTGTACACTGATTGAAATATAGGACGTTTATAGTTCGAAACCAATTGATATAAAGTAATGTTTATAGGTATGAACTTATTGAAATATAGAGAGTATCGAGAGTATTGAGACAAAAAAATCCGATTTCCCCTGCTATGCCTCGTGTTAATAGGAACATTTCACCTCACTAATCACCAAAATACTAGTTTAAGATTAGATTAAACGGCAAAACAGCCACAACCAGCCACACACGTGGGAGTAAGCTACTCGGTGTATTTGTGCCGAGAGAGGTTGAAGCATGGCCCCCAATAATTGCTTGACATTGCAGCTTGTTCCCAGGCCTAATCATCGTGATTGATGACAGTTCTCACGGCCTTCACTATTGGACCTACAGGTGTCACCTCTCTTGATTAGCAAGCCTCGTCACAAACTATGGATTACATTGGCTTGACACGTGAGTGACAGCTCTGATAATGCCGCCTATGAAAAAGTAACACTTTTTTCCCGCACATTCCAAATCAGAAGAAATGTGGAATTCCTTTAGGAACACAAACAATTCTCCTTTCCACAAATCGCAAAACAATAGTGGAAAAGAAAGTAAATACGAGTGTAGTTAACGTAAATAAGAAATATAAATCTCTTCCCTTGATACATACAAATTTATTTACAATAAAAATATATAGAAATTAATATTGTTTGAAACTGATTGATATATAGGTTGTTCATATTTAGAAACTAATTGCAATATTGGAATTTATAGTTAGAAAATGATTAAAATGCAGGATTTTATAAACTGATTGAAAAATAGACTGTTTACAGTTATTAACTGATTCAAAAATAGGACGTTTACAGTTATGAACTGATTAAAATATAGGATGTTTATAGTTTATTTGATATACAGGAATGTTTATGTTTAGAAACTGATTGAAATATAGGATGTTTATAGTTTATTTGATATACAGAAATGTTAGTGTTTAGATATTGATTGAAATATAGGATGTTAATATTTAAAAACTGATTGAAATAGTCGATGGTTCATGTCAGAAACTGATTGAAATATAGGATGTTTATATTTAGAAAGTCACTGACAAATAGGATGTTTATAGTTATAAACTGATTGAAATATAGGATGTTAATATTTAGAAACTGATTGAAATAGTCGATCATTAATGTCAGAAACTGATTGAAGTATAGGATAATTATAGTTATGAACTAATAAAAATAGATAGTTACTTATAATTATTGTTAATTCGTTAAATAGATTGCAAATAAGTAATTCTATAGTTATCACAGTTTCTTTTTATAAAATATTTCAAAATAAAGATGATGCTTGTAAGTAAGCAAACTCATTAGGTTTAATAAGACTGTCGTATATGTCAAAATTATTTACCACAACTATACTTTCTAATTTTATTAGGAACACATATAGAGGAGTAGTGTGGACTCTTTTTAATGTTATTATAGTCACCAGATACATATATATATATATATATATATATATATATATATATATATATATATATATATATATATTCACACATATATTCGTCTATTACTGGTCTAGTGGTCGCAAATATTGTTTTATCGTTACCAAAGGCGATAGATAAGCGTTTCATGCAAAACTAAAGACCAAGTTCGTTTACAGCTATAATCGGACAACGAGAGGGGTGGTTTAGAGGGGTGAATTTAGAAAATTCAAAATTTCTTCGACGTCTGATCGTAAAAGTGTATAAAACTAATCTTATTGGATATTTAATTGTCTATAAATGTTGTTATATACATGTTCTCAAAGATTAATATTAACCGAGATATTTGGAAATTTTAGTTTTTAGCCTTCTGTAAACCCTCCAACCCATGTCCTAATAACAATAAGCTGTTATAACATGAACCTTTTTATTCTAAGCGTAAATACCATATTGAATTTGAATTACGACCCGTAAGAGAAACAGAGAGGCTATTCATGCTCAAAAAATAATTCTGGAGAGAAAAAGAGACATGAATAAAAAGTCCGTCAGCAGGGGCTGCGTAAACTAAGCAGATTTCCCACGTGAAGTTTTACAATAGAGGAATGTCATAGACGGAAACTCACGACTATACCCGAAGTTAGCCGATCTCATCTCAGAAGTTGAAAACAGAAAAATGCAAATATTTCGGTTAATATTCAAGATATAGAATAAATGTATATAACACTATTTATAGTACATTTAATTAGCAATAAGATTGATTATATATAATTTTTCTATCCAACGTATAGTAACGGAAATATTTTGAATTTTCGAAAATCCTCCCCTCTAAACCCCCCCTCCCACTGGTCCGATTTCAGCCATTAACGAACTTGATCTTTATTTTTATATAAAACGTTCAAATCTCGAGTAGATCAAACGAAAATTGCGACCGCTAGAGCGTTAACAGATATATATATATATATATAATTTTGAACGGATCTCATTTTCGTCATCTCCTGAGTAGGATCGATGGACATTTGAAGAAATTTTTCGAAACTCGCGTCATGAGTACAACCTCAATAGCTGCTAAAAAAACGATAGTTGCATTTGTAGATCTAGAAAAAGCGTTTGATACAGTTAACTGGAAACTGATATTTGACTGCATTTGAAAAATAGAAATAGATTGGAAAGACCGAAGGTTAATTTGGAAGTTTTAAAATAATCAGAGAACACAAATTATTATTAATGAATATGAAAGGGAAGCTTGACTTAAGGAAGGTGTAAGGCAAGGATGCCCTCTGTCACCTTGTCTTTTCAACGTGTTCATTGAAGAGGCAATAATTACAAATATATTTGAAAGTAAGGTCCTTGGGCATAGGGGAAGAGGAAGGCCTAGAAAATCCTATTTTGAAGACATCAAGCATCTTATGGATTTGGGTGAGTATAGTAATATGAAAAGAGGTAGCTTCCGATAGAACACAAAGGTTGCAAGGCTTTTAGATCATGATAATATATAAATATGAATATATATATATATATATATATATATATATATTGATAGATAGATAAAAAGGTACAATTTTTAACGGACCTCATTTTCGTCATCTCTTAGTGTAGGAACCAAGTATGAAGAAATTTTTGGAAAATCGCATCATGAGTACAACCTCAATCGCTGCTAAAACTGCTGTCAACATTGATCATCTGGGCATAACCTTCCCCGAGCATTGACTGCGTGCTACATTTGGCTGCTACAAGTCAAACACATACTTACTGCTAGAGCTATGAGATACTGGCTGATATGAAGAGAGAAGAACAGCTGACATAGTGAGGTGACGTCCGTAGAGTGTGGGGAGACTGGGGGAGCCCAGTACTGGTGCCGGCTCGTCTAGGTCAGAGGCCAATGCCCAGGCAGTAGTGTCTTCAAAACAATTCTCAAACTTACTTCTTCAGAAAAGGCACAAGTATAGATTTATACATTGACAGCATTCTTATACAGCAGGTGGTCATGGACGACACGTTTTTAGCAGACTTCCCTAAGGGAAATCAGCTTATTTTTGTACTCATGATGCGAGTTTCGAAAAATTTCTTCAAATGTCCATCGATCCTACCCAGGAGATGACGAAAATGAGGTCCGTTCAAAATTTTATATATATATATATATATATATATATATATATATATATATATATATATATATATATATATATATATATATATATATATATATATATATATATTTGTCTGTTAACGCTCTAGCTGTCGCAATTTTTGTTTGATCTTTACCAAACTCGGAATTTAATCGTTGTATGTAAAAAGGAAGATCATGTTCGTTAATGGCTGAAATCGGACCAGTGGGAGAGGGGGTTTAGAGGGGGGATTTTTGAAAATTCAAAATATCTCCGTTATTATCCGTCGGATCGAAAAATTGTATAAACTAAATCTTATTGCAAATTAAATTTACTATAAATATTGTTCTATATATTTATTCTGTATCTTGAATACTAACCGAGATATTTGCATTTGTATTCTGCGTGTGGTCACCTAGGCTATGTTCGGACTTTCCGCCGAGAGCTCTGGTGGCCGTTTCCATAACTATTCGTCTCTCGTGAATAGGTTTAGAGGTTAGGTTAACTGTGTTTTGGGGCTAGAAACTACTGGGTTATTACGCCCTAAATAATGTTTTAGGTTTAGAGGTTTCTTACTACTACAGTTGTTATTAGGCAGATTTCTCTATTGTAAAACTTCACGTGGGAAATCTGCTTAGTTTACGCAGTCCCTGCGTGACGGACTTTTTTTATTAAAGATAATAATTAAACCTAACTCTAATATAACTAAATAATAACATAATACAAAACTTTAAATGATGAAAAATATATATTTAATAATAGTATATTATCAATTTACCCTTAATAGCTACTCCAATAACTTATTTTCTGCTGTAACACTTTTGCAAATTTCTTCATTGCTTTACTGCACTTACAAAATAAAATTCTATGCTCAACAGCTCAAGGGTTTGTTATTTTCGTAACTGTCCTAACTCATTACGTTCATAACTAACCTTTTTTGAAAGGTATCTTTCATTTGAAAGATGTTTACAGTCATGTACGAGATGGGTGTGAGTCTGTTGAGTAGTAAAATAGCACGGGCATAATAAGTTATCTGCCAGTTTAAATCTGTTTAGAAACAGTTTATTTGAGTCATGTCCTGTTAATAATTGTGCCGCGTGAAAGTCAGTGGGTTTTTGTTTCAAGTCAATATATTCTGAAATGTCTGGACTGAACGCCTTTATTTGTTCCTGTCCAATATTGTCACCATTTCTTTATGCTGTCTGTAAATGTTTAATGTGTGTCCTCGTTATTTCTGAGTAGCATTCTATTAAGAAGATTAATAAGCCTACTTTGCAGCTTCATCAGCAACATCACTACCCAAAATTCCAGAATGTCCAAGAATCCATAAAAAATATGTCAAACTGTTGTTGGAAGAGTTAAATTAATGTGGGTCAAATCTTTTCTATGAGAGGGTCGTGAATTGAATGGTTATTAAGTAATTGCAGTGCAATTTTATTGTATGGGCAAATTGTAATTGCTTTCTATTTTGTTGATACAAGATTGACTATAATGTAGGCTTTTGAGAATAGCCAATATCAAGGCCTGATTATTTGCGCAATGGTTTTCTGATATGAATTTTTGAATGTCAACAAAATTTTCACTCGCGAAAATGCAAAATCAAAGCTAATCTTTTCTCCGTATCTTGACTGCCACCAGTGTAAAATTATTATACATATATATATATATATATATATATATATATATATATATATAATACACACACACACACACACACAAATGCATATATATATATATATATATACATATAAAATATATGTTAAAAATCCGTTTAATTGAAAAGTTGCATAAGCAATGGACTGTAATAGATAAGGAATAAATTTAAAACGTTTGACTCCAAACATTGACACATATTTGTTGAAATTTGCTGTTGAGCAAATATATTGTGTACCACGTTCTGTTATTAATTGCGTCAGACTTCTACGTGCCGCAATTAGTAACAGAACATGGTACACTAAATTCTTACTGCCACCTATTCCAATAGAAAAGAGACAACAATACTTGTGATTAAACGAGTCACACAAACAGGTCTACACTTAATACACGACTGCAGACTATTGACTAACGAACGACAAAAACAGGACATTGAACTACAAAAAGGCGAATTTCCAATTGAAGAAGGTAAGTTATTTTCAAAATATACTAATACGCTTATAATATTTGCAGGACATGCTTTTGATACAATTAATTAGTTGAATATTTATGAGAGCTGATAAAAACAACTACACTTAAAGGATTACGAATAATCAGTAATTATTGAATTGAGGCTTACAATTTTCTTCTTTTTAAAATGAAATCACGTTAATCTAATATCTGGAAAATATTTATAAAGGTTAATGATAGATCCATAATTAGGGGTGAATTACCTCCTGTTTTCTGAAATTCAGTTTCCATTGGGAATTTTTACAAAAATGTTCCTTGAAATCATGAAACTCCATGAAAAATAATGAATATCTTATTTCACCTCAATAGATCTAGATTTCAAGGTGGTAACATGGTTTATTTATTCTTATTAAATACATTGTAAGCTCTCTAAATTGGATTAACATGGTCAAAATAATTGACAAGATAAATTAAATTAGAGACCATTGTTCATTAAAGCCCGATGCTATCCTCTTCCGTGAGCCGGGTCGGCATGTTGTTCAAGAACAAAGGGTTTTCCTGTAAAACAGAACCCTTTATACTTGAGCCGCCACTCGGCAAACTCCCTTTGCCCACGCGGCAGTCAATATTTAACAAAAAGTATATATATATATATATATATATATATATATATATATATATATATATATACTTGCTAAGGTAGCCAGCGGTGCTCTGGAAATCATTGTTGTCTAATTAATGATGTAATTTGTATAGCAAATCATTCTGTATAACACTTTAAACGCATATTGTTATTTTGTCAAAATGGCATTACCAAATTTTAATGGGTAATAGATTGTACATAGTTATTTCAATAATGTCAGTATATAGAAGGAAATAAGATAATATACACCAGGAACAAAGTGTTTGCTTCCGCAAGTCACAGGTAGTGCAAATCCGGCAAGACTTTGTTAAAAGTAATACATTATAAAAGTAAATAATCGAAATGTTCTTACAGTTTACATTTTTATTGGGGAAAAATAAAGGCAGGAGGGGTGGGGAAGAAATTTAGAACCTCGTTTATACGAATCGTACTTATTTTGTCCTTAAAACGATTTTGAGCTTGGTAACTATCTAACGAATACTGCGACCGCTAGAGTTAACAGACAAATATATATATATACACATATACATACATATACACAGGATGTCCCAACTTCCCGTGCCTCTCCCTTAAATTTTTCAATTGTATTAATAAAATGCTGAGACTTGGTGAGCAATAATTGTGACCCTTGTAGAATCTTGTCTGTCCATATTCAACCTCCTAGCCTTCTCCAGTATGCCTCCAGCGACCATAACTTCGGAATTCCCAGTGGAATGCCATGATTTTTATGACGGATTCTTGTAGAAAATCAAATCTTAAAACGATTATTTTGGTGAAATTTTCGTTTTGGCGCATCGCTTCGCGGTAAAATGCCCAAATACGTATTTCAGAAATGGCACATTTTATTGAAAAATGCTGCGTCATAAAAGTTACAGCCAACAAAATTATCTTTAAAACAAGTCTACAGGATAAGGAATGCTTTCTTAACCCCCCCCCCAAAAAAAATTTCACCCCAAAGAATAAATTTACAGTTATGCGAATTGTAGCCAATAATTGGCCCTCTTCTATAGTATCTAGAAACAAGAAGCAAGTTGGCCAGTAAAAGCCCTTCAAGAGTCAAAGTTTAGCTAGAATGCTCCACTAACTTCCCACTTAAGACTTTCTGTATATAAGAATTGGAGAACTCTCTGCTATCTCTTAAGGGGGGTTCTATTCATCATTTTTTGGAGACATTAACAGAACAATGAAATGGCTTATCACTTTGGTGATTAATTAATATAATCATCGTAAGGTCTGGGTTAAAAGTACAAATCACACTGAGTACTAAAGTGAAGTTAATAAATGGCCTCTTTCTTGAGCAATTTTAATCATCACGCATTCACAGTTTTTACAAGATATTATTTGAGGTATCGGTTGTAGCACGAATTGAGTGAACCATGTCCTGTTACTAATTGTGTAATGTAGAAGTGTATCTTTATGTATTTGCTGTTGAAATATATGTTAATGTTTGGAATGAAAGTTTTAAATGTTGTTCTTATTCGTAGTCACCACTTTTCAATTATACGAGTTTTAACATATATTTTACATAGGCTTTGAAGGTTTTAAGGTAACTTTCTGTCAATTCGGAAACTTTTGAAGCAGACTTAGCAGCTCTATCAGCCTATACCTTTCCAAATTTTTCAGAATGTGCTATAGCCCGTGAAAACTATAGGTTAATGTGATTGAATTCTGCTATAAGGTCTAATTTGTATTGCTAACAGGTCATAGGTTGTACGGTTCTTTAGTTTCTGTATCTTTGCATTTCTGACGGTGTATATACTCGTAGAATGTGTTATATGTTGTATATGTTCAGTTTGTATTTTTTGTAAGTTTTCCAGTATAGCATATTGTTCTGCTTGAATATTTGTGCAGTTTTGTCCCGGTCTAAAAGTTATGTATCTGTCAATTCCTGATCAATGAATATTGCACATGAGCAGCCTACATTTTCCCCATCTTTACTCCCATCTGTATATATTTCGGTTTTAAACTGTTTATTTCCTTGATATATTAATTTATTTGGAAATTTGCCGGGGTGATACCATCTTCTGTATTCCAATTCTGATTCAACAAATTCAGCTTGAATATCATTTGAATTAATAGACGTTTCAATGAGGCTATATTGATCAACAAAAGTATGTGCTAATAAATCGATGGGGACTATTTTAATTAGAACGCAGGCTGCATCACACGAAACTGTTTTAAAGCCCTTAATAATTTTGATTGCTATCAGTCTTTGTACTCGTTGTAATTTCTTTGAGGTATGGTGTATGATTTTTAGCAGGTTTCCCTTGAGGGAAATCAGCAATTCAGGTTGTACTCATGACGGAATTTTCGAAATTTTTCTTCAAATGTCCATCGATCCTACATAGTAGATGATGAAAATGAGGTCCGTTCAAAACTGTGTATATTTGTCTGTTATCGCTCTAGCGTTCGCAATTTTTGTTTGATCGTTACCAAATTCAAAATTTAGTCGTTTTATGTAAAAAAAAAGATCAAGTTCGTTAACGGCTGAAATCGGACCAATGGGAGGGGGGGGGGTTAGAGGGGAGGATTTTCGAAAATTCGAAATATCGCCTTTACTATACGTCGGATCAAAAAATTGTACAGAATCAATCTTATTGCAAATTACATTTACTATAAATATTGTTATATACATTTATTCTCTATCTTGAATATTAACCGAAATATTTGCATTGTTATTAAATCTGGGCGCTAAAGGACGGGTGACTTTTCCGCCAAAGCTAGTTCGTCCGTTACCTTAATTGCTCGACTCTCGTGAAATTTCTCTATTGCATAACTTCACGTGGGAAATCAGCTTAGTTTACGCAGCCCCTGCGTGACGGACTTTTATGAGTAAGAATAATGTATGAAGATTTATGAATATTAAAACATAGTTTATGTAAATGTACCCATTTTTGGTCTGTACCTAGTTGTTCAAGGTTCCGGTACGGGGCCGGCCCTCCCTAGTGGCAGCAGTAAGCCCCCACTGTGTAGCTGCTGGGTAGGGGAACCGCAGGAACAGTAGGTCCTTAGTCGGCTTTGCTGTTCCGGGCAGGGGATCACTCCTGCCTTAATGGGGAAAGTTCTAGCGGCTTACTCAATGTGAACTACGGGCTGGGTGGTGTCCGGAGTGGAGGCTTGCCTTCACTGCCGGTCATAGACGTAGTGGTCGTGTGTTCAAAGCACGGGGACATACAGGCCAGGTAAACTGGTACATGTGTTCTTCGTGTGGGAGCTGGGTAGTAGGAGACTGTCCCTTCCATAGGATCGCTAAACCATCGTAGCGAATCCTCAGTCACCATGAAGTAGTTGGCTTAGGTGTAGGTTGGATTAAGTCCTCACGGCTAGGTGCCTCCTACATTGCTGCCACTCTTCGAAATGGGTACTCAATGTACCTAGTTGTTCAAATAGTTAAGATGTTATTAGAATAATTAAGTCGTCAGCAAAAGTCAGTATCAGGATTATTTGGAAAACTACAATGTAGTAAAACATTTTCTATGAGATTCCAAAGTAATGGTAAAATTCCCCTTGCGGTGTTCCTTATGTTTGTGATTCATGCAATTTAATGTTTAGTGTGAAGATGTAAGATGTTCATTAATGCAAATAGTTATTGGTTGGTTTATATAATATATTATATTAGGTGAAGTTATATCATATGAAGTGCATGAAAAATTGATGGCCACCAAGCATTATCAAAAGCATCTTTAATATACAGTGAAATTAGAATAGTGTGTGAATTATTGTGTTTTGAGGTGGCAATAAAATCTATTAAATGTTGGAATTCTTCAATCGTTAATTTTTTAGGTGTGAATCCCAAATTGATTCATTAATGATTTTTAATATAAATAATATGACAGTCTTCAATTTATAATGTTTTCAAAAACCTTTCCACCAATTGGGAAATATATACATATATATATATATATATATATATATATATATATATATATATATTTGTTTGATAACACTTTAGCGTGCGCTATTTTTGTTTTTCGTTATTATGCTTCAGATCAAAACATTGTATAGACTCAATCTTATTAAGAATGTAATGTAAGTACAAGTGTTGTTATGTACATGTTTTCTCTATATTCAATATTAACTGAGATATTTCCATATCACAGGCAAAGGTTTACAATAGATAAATATACATACAGATAACACAACCGTGAACACTCAGTAAATTTAAAAGGCTGAATTGTAAACAAACAGGAAAGCCAACCTCGTAGCGCTGCATAGATAGACAGGGAAGACAAACAATTAATGAAATATATCTGAATATTACATATTAATTTTATTGAAAACAATTTACTAAAGCTAGTGGTGCAAATTGTAATTAATCAGAATCAGTTTTATCTCAATCACTCAAATTTTAGTAATCCAAAAACAAAAGAAGGGGGGGGGGGGTAAACAGAACGTATTTACATATATCTCACAAAGTATAAGTTCAATGAAAACAATATTTGGTACTTAGGCTTCAATTAATATCTTTTATTATATAACAGTGCATTGTTTATGTAACGCTAGTAAGTCGGGGTTTACTGAAGGCTGAAAACTCAAAAATGCCAATATCTCGGTTAATATTCAAGATAGAGAATAAATGTATATAACATTATTTATAGTGCATTTAATTTCCAATAAGATTAATTCTATACACTTTTTTGATTCGACTTATAGTAACAGAGATATTTCGAAATTTCAAAATTCTCCCCCTCCCCCTATTCCGATTTCAGCCATTAACGAACTTGATCTTTCTTTTTACATAAAACGACTAAATAACGTGTTTGGTAACGATAAAACTAAAATTGCGACCGCTAGAGCGGTAACAGACAAATATATATATATATATATATACAGTTTTGAACGGACCTCATTTTCGTCATCTCCTAGGTAGGATTGATGGACATTTGAAGAAAAAATTCGAAAATTCCGTCATGAGTACAAACCTCAATAGATGATTTCCCGTAAGGGAAATCTTCTAAAAAGCTCTAATATCATGAACCACTTCATTCCAAGGTTAAATACCAAATGTGGTATTCAGAAAACTTCGTCATCAATCTAGATTTTGTTAATTATTATTTATTCTTCATTAAAGATCATATTTGTTATAGGCAAAAGTTGGTCATGGAATAGTAGGCGTTTAGAGGGGGAGAAGTTCAAAATATTTCAAAATATTTATGTCATGAGTCTTTATATATAAAGAGATAATATATGGTGGGATGATATCACCAGGACTACTTTGGGCATCTCCTTGTGAGCATCTATGTATATTTGATGAACTGTTTCGAAAATCGTGCCACGAGCACAACCTTAATATCTGCTATAATATGTGTGCTGTGGCCTGTTCACTGATCGATGTCACATAGCGACACAGAACTATACAATGATATTGACTCCAACGAGATATCAGAAGAATACAGAAGTTTGCTGAGAAGTTGTTGGCACCTCATCCATCACTTCAAGGTCTAACCCCGAGCAAGCAGATCCCAATTTAATTCCATGGCCTCCTCAGACAAATAACATCGTGATGGTTAGTAAAAAACTAATCAATAAAAATATAATTACAACTGTGTTTAAGTCACGTTCTGTATAATAAATATATGTGTGTAAGATTATGTTTAACAATCGTTTGTAAATTTGAAACGTTTAATCCAATTCTAAGTAGTAATTAAGTCTGTTGTCGTACCTCTCGGTGGAGACCGTCGTCACTGGCTGATGGTCGAGTACAGCTGGCATTGTGCTTTAGACGCGATGGCATCATCTTCAAGCCTCTCAAAAAGTTTTACTGCTAAAATTAAAAAAAAAAGTACAACTTTTTGACAGACAATGATGTTGGTGCCATTGCATCTATAGCCCAATGCCAGCGGTACTCGATCATCAGCCAGTGATGACGGTCTCCACCGACAGCTATGACAACAGTATCATATATTTTGGCGGTTCTAACCCTTTATTAGAATTACCAGTATATAAGTCCCTTACTGCTTTCTATTAAAGCTACCACCACAATGACGGCTCATCTAAAATGAATATATTGTTGCGAAAATTAAATACATGAATAATCCTTCAGAGAGGGAGAGAGAGTCGCGTATTTAGGAAGTGCGATATAGATCAAAGAAGCCGACAGAATGTCCCTGGTCCTACCAGTACCTTCCAGCGAGACGTCGAAGAGTCCAGACAATTCCCCTTTGATGTTTGCCGACAACCTACATAAGGAGCACCCAGCCGCGAGCGAGTCAGTTTTTTATTCTCACCTGTCTTGATGTTCACATCAGTGCTACAGTGCGACTTAGTACAGTGCGGTAAAGTGTTTTTATAAGAAGAACAGTGTTGTGCCGTGACTGTGAGTACCAGTTTACTGCCGTGTTTAAGAGAGTGCAGTGCCACGAAGTAAAGGACAGTGCAGTGCCGTCTTTCTATGAATTTCAGTGACCGTGAGTGAATTATTGGACTGTGTAATCTGAAGAACAGTGTCGCTATCAGTGTATACTGTGAGTAGTAATTAAGAATAATTACCAAGTGTATTGTGCATTATGAAATAAATTGTGCAGTGATAAAGACTGTGAAACTTGCAAGTATTTATTTTGCAATCCAAAAGAACTTTTATTAAAACGATTATTACTGGTTTTGGTAATAAAAAAACGTAGCAATATAAATATACAAAAATAAATTAAAATTATTAGCCGAGTAAGCACAAATGAGAAACAAATAAAGTCTAAAATCTGACCAGGGTACCACATGACTTCCTAGTACTCCTGCAAAATTAAATTAAATTGTTTGGTTTCATTTCGTTTGAAAGTGATGTACAATATCTCTGTTCCAATGCATCAGATAAAAAAAAATATCATAGAACATAAGTTACAGATCTTTTCATGATAAAAAAAGTCGGTCATGCAGGTACTGCGTAAAATAAGCAGATTTCTAAAGTGCTGGTATAACACTTTCGATCTGATTTCGATCATATTAGTATCTGAATTAAGTATATATATATTGGCATTAATATTCTTTAATGTAAAATTGTATTTAAAAAATGAGAATGAAAATGTCATTGAATGTGACCTGAAAAAAATATAGTTAAAAATGAAAGTTATAAGGAAAATATGATCAGTAGAGCTTTTTAATCCAATAAGCGTTTTTTATTATTCACGAGGGAAAAGGAGGCAGCATATATTACGGTGGCCTGAATGGGACCCATTTAGCCGTGTAAAATATTAGATATTTAGCAGTGCCCCCTCCTTTTATTGAATTAAATCCTTTCTCCTTGTGACTTAAGCAAGTCGAGCAGAGATTAACAGCTTTTCAACGGATTGCTTTATATTAAGGTTCAATGAACCCAAAAGTTGATTTTAATTTTGTTATGGGTTGAAGGAAAATTGTAATTTTCAGAATATAAAGTTTCGTTTTTTAAAGGAAACAATTAATTTTAATTAAATAGTTTAATCAAAGTTGCTTCATTAATATTTGTCATAGCTCAAGAGTCTTTTCTTCTCTTATATTGAATTTAACATAATGAAATTGTGTCTGTATACCTAGTACTCATTTAAAATAAATTACCTAATATTCAATTTAATTTTTATCAAAGTAGACCACAAATTTTCTTTGGATTATAAATGAATTTTATTTTATTATTTTCAAGAGTATATTCCTCTTTTATTGAATTTAAGATAAATACTTGACTACTTGTAACTTAACCTACCTAAACTGATTTACATAAAATGATTCACTCTTTTTATTTCTATAATATTCAATTTAATTTGTATCAAAGTAGACCATAAATTCAAATTTTCATTCAATAATAAATGGATTTTATTTTAATATTTTCAAGAGTATTTCCCTCTATTCTTCAAAATAAAAATAATTACATTGTAAATTAAATTATCTTAGCTCATTTACATAAAATGATTCACTCTTTTTATTGCCATAATATTCAATTTAATTTGTATCAAAGGAGACAACAAATTCAAAATTTTTATTCTTCGATAAATGGGTTATATTTTATTATATTCAAGAGTATTTTCCTCCTTTATTGAATTTAAGATAATTACATTTTAACTTAAATTGCCTAAACTGATTTACAAAAAATTGAGTTACTCTTTTTCTTGCAATATATTCAACTTAATTCGTATCAAAGTGGACAACAAATACGATAATTAATGGATTTCATTTTATTACATCCGAGAGTACTTCCCCTTTTAATGAATTTAAAATAATTTAGTTCTGGCTTTTCAATTCAATTTTTTTTAGTTTCTTCCGTTGCACAAAAATATTTATTAAGCTTAAATCAATTATATTTAATGCAGATACACAAAAAAAATGATTCTTTTTATTTTAAATTTTTAGAGCAATAATGTATAATAAAAATAAATTCTTGAATGTACAGTTTTTCCCAATTTCATAAGAAGAAATTCGTTGGCGAATAATGTACTGTGTATATTTATTTACTTGAGATGCAGCTACAATGGCGTTTATCTTTAAACAAGAGTACACAAATAGGTGGACATTTCAAATCTACAAGATTAAGTATTAGAAAGGTACAAAATAAATATAACAAAGCACAAAATTAAATATAAAATATTAGTAAAAATAGGGGGGGGGAACTATAAAAAGGTAAATTTATAATCATATATTTTACAAATACGGTGCTTACTATATATAGTTTTACATAATGATAACTTGTAAATAGATATTCACATCATATGGCAAACTTCGCAGTCACCCAGACTTACACGAAGAACTGTTTCTGTACCGAGTCACACACACACGTCCATATGAGCACCAATTTAATAGATTTTATATATCGGCAAATAATCCATTATTTCTTGAATACTTGAAAACATCATGTATAACTTGGTTACTGTCGGGAATAGTTGGCATAAATGTGTTTTGCAGCCAGCAGTCTACTGCAGTAGCGGCATATAGGTTCATCTTGTCTGCTCAGTAGATATGAATGTGGTAGTATAGTCTGCTCAATACGTAGGTCAGTAAGTTCTATTTATTCTCTTCTAGAATATTATTATTATTTATTTGAGATGCCGCTACAATGGCGACTCATCTATTAACATGTTTGAATATAATTTTACAAAATTAAATAAATATTAACATTTTTTCAAAGCTAAATGTTGCAAAAGTACAAAATAAATAGGACCATCCACTACAATGGCGATTCATATTTTAACATGTTAGAATAAAGTTTTACAAGATTAAATAAATATTAAAATTTTTACACAGCTAACTTTTACAAATGTACAAAATAAATAGAATGGACAAAACTATATATAAATTGTTAGTATATTTACAACATGAGGAAAAAATATAAAATAAAAATAAAACAACAAAGAAAATAAAAGATAAAAATAATAAAAGAAAAACTATAAATAGTTAAACTGGAAGGAGGGAAAACTTATATTCCACGTACAGTGCTTGCTATAAACAACTTTCATAATGGTAAATAATAGCGTTTATACCCTCCGTCGGGCGCAGCTAGCCTGAGAGGCCAGGAAAACCTATTTTTTGATGCCCCGCCTCATCCTGCCTCCCCTGTGAGCCGCCATTCCCAATAGTTTCCTGATTTGTGTTCATGCTTAGAATCCCCTACTTTAGTCTATTGCCATCCTTCATCCAGACCGACTGGTCCCTAGGTGGCTTGTGAGGCCGACTGCGCCCAATTGCTCCTTAATTTCAAAGATGAGTTTTTTTCATGATATATCTATTGCAATCGTTTCTTTTACTAAGATTAATGCTATTCTGTAAAGAAGTTCGTCGATATCTTGAAAAATAAGTGCTAGTCTAACTCTGGCCTCTCAGGCCGAATGCGCCTTATCAATTTTACTTGTTTTAGTTTAAGCTTCATTCTATTTTAATAAAGTTATTATTTTACGTACTAAATAGCATATTTGCTTTCCTTAGATCCTAACAAATTCTGTCCTACCAGCGTTTTAAATTAAAATTAATTAGATGGGGAGTGGGGGGCTAAAATATGTGGGCGGCCTCTCAGGCCGTGTGCGCCCGATTTTGTTTCGTCCAGAGGTGCGCCCGACGGAGGGTTAATTTCATCAAATAATCCATATTCTCTTCTAGAGTATTTATTACTTGAAATCCAATTTAGCTTGTTCCATTTGATTTCTCTAAGTTTACTCTCAGAGTTATACCATAAATTATTCAAATTATTAATTACTAGTTTTCTTATTTCAGAGAAAGCATAATGTACTCGAAGCAAGAATAGTCTGCTGATCACACTATTTTTATGAGATCAACTTCAATAGCGGATTTCTCTGAAATTAGGAAAAGTTAGACAAATTTGCCACTCCATTGGACTGGACAGCGTCTATAAGCCACTTGTTGAATAAATATCAGTTCATCCCTGATGAAGTGCAGGTCGAACCGTGACATTAATTGCATTTTGGTCGAACCGCCACCAATGACCAGTGTAAAAGCAGTGGCAAACATGTTGAGTTTTTATTTCCTTTAACCGAAGTTAATGGGAAGTGAAGACTTCTGTTTCAGTAGAATCATTTTCATAAAGACAACAAAAAATCTGCTTCTGATGTAGCTCAATGGTGTTCACGTTAGAGAGCATAGAAGTGCTAAATGCCAAAGCCTGTTAATATTCATTATAGAGAAAATATGTATTAAACAACATCTACAGGTAATTTGCAATAAAATAACAATATAATACACAAATTTTAGATACGATTTATAATACAGATATTTGAAATTTTCGCAATTCCCCCTATCCCCCCTCCCACTAGTCCGATGTTAGCCATTGAAGAACTTGATCTTTTTTTTTACATACAAATACCTCATTTTGGTCATTTCCTGTGTAGAATAGATGGGCATTTGAAGAAATATTTGAAAAACCGCGTCTTGAGTGCGACCTCTTTAGCTGACTCCCCTTATGGGAAATCTGCTAAAATTAACTGAAGCGAAAATTGTTCTGACAAATGGAGAAAATCATCAAAACTGTCGAACGTTGATTTCCAGCATTCGCTGAATGCAAGGAGATGTAATTTATTTTGCATTTAATTACTGCCATCTTAAAGTGTGGGCTTAAAACCTGTTTAATAGCTCTTGAGCAACATGAGTCACTGGAATGTGGAAATAAATCCGAAAGAATTATATAATTTTCTGATTGTGTTGATTCCATTCTATGCATATCTTTTTCCTCGTTTTTCAGCGAATCACCTCCACTCAAATTATATAACACAATTAATTCTGAACTAAAATCATAACTATTCATTGAGAAAATTGCGAATGACCAAGTAGCATCAATGTTTTATGGATACATATAGAATTGTTATTACCATAAGTTATGCTGTGATAATAGTTACTTAGTCATAGTTTTCCGTTGTCTACAATGTAAACAACTCTGTTAGATAGTTCATATACTTTTATAATGCTCGATAATTATTTTTTAAATGTCATTCCATAAAAATGGGAAAAAGATTTTCACGTGAAGTTGGGCATATATATATATATATATATATATAACAAAAAAAATAAGCTGCCCTCTTTCTGAGGGTACCTGTGTGGTCAGCCTCCTAATCTGCCAATTTCTTGGTAATAATGTCTTGCTTTTTAATTTTGTTTAAATTTTAAATGAAAATTTGGAATAAATTTAATGCTTGCAGATTAGGGGGGGGGGATCTCAGGTGAGATTGCAGCTTAACGTTTTCATCTTTATTTTTTGTATAAATGGTGATTTACGATTCTTATCGATGATTTTAGTATAAGTGTGGATAACTCCTTCAAATCATCTTTTGTGAGCCCATGCTCTATTAATGTCTTCACCATTTTTTGGTGGAGGACTCATCTTGAGCCGAACAGTAGTCCCATAACCGTCCAGTCTTGTATTTGGTATTTTTTTTTTGAGAAATAGGGGCAGCACGGTTCATATATTGATTTTTTCTCTTGGTCCACCTCGTCTGCTTGATTTTTGTGCATCTCAAAACGGACAGTAGGTTCCAGGATGAAGCCTTTTTTTTCATTTTTCTTTATGTCTACTATGTCCGCTCTTCTTGGAGTGCCGTCTGAGGAATTAAAAGTCACCTCTTCAAATATATCCCAATTTGGGTGCTTTTTTTTCAAGAGGTGAGCAATATGAGCCTGGACCTAATGATGAATTGGGCATCTGCTCGCCCCATTGGCAGGACCCTAGGACATGAGGAAGGGTTTTATCAATATATATATATATATATATATATATATATACTCGATATTTAAACTTTCTATGTTAAAAGGAGGAACAGAATTTCTAAATTTCAAAATATCGTTATTATACGATGGATCGAAAAATCCAATCTTATTTCAAATGTAATGTTCTATAAATGTTGTGCCTTCATGTATTCTCTATATTAAATGTTAATCAAGATATTTCCATATTTTAGTTTTGAGGCAACAATAATAAAGCCACTTCATGTCCAAAGTTAAATACCAAATATGGTTTTCATTGAACTATGTGAGACACATGGAAATACGTCATGTGATGACGCCATCACTTAAGATTTTACGTTCTATGCCATACTTGTTGGTTGTTATTGGCTGAAAGAGGACCTGGAATAGTGGTAGTTTTAGATAGGGGTGAATTAGAAAATTCAAACTGTTTTCGTTATTATAAGTGGTATCATAAAATATTATAGTAGGGTCATTCCATCTCACTGAAAAACTGGAAGAACTGGATTATCTTAAATGTATTATAAATCTTTAAATATATTACCATTTATTGATGCCTTCCTTTTTAAATCAAGAGGCATTGTTTTTGAATGTCAGTGAAGTCCTTTTCAGGGAAATTTTACACTCTACCAGAGTCATGTTGGTGCAGCGTTAGGTTAGCATCTTATTAGAATATATATAGGTTAGCATATAAGAACAATATATATAAATTTAATTCACTTAAGAAATAAAATACATTAAACAATCAGTAAATATTTTAATATTTTTAGATTAAGATAATCCAGTTCTTCCAGTTTTTCAAATGATAATTTGTCATTTATTAGAAATTTAATTTTTTCAATCTTATATGTGCATCCTTCCTTATTTATCAATTCTGTAAATAAATATTACATTTTAATTAAACCAAGGATTTTTTTTTTAATTCGTAAGTCTTTTTAAAAGGTTATACACCTAAACTAACCATTACTTAATTTTTTTTGTTATTATTTTTCATATTTTTTCATAGAATAGAATTTTTTGAGAAAATTTCAAAATATTTTGGTTTATCTCCAAAAAAATGCATAAGCACTCAAAAAGCCATTGTTTTTCTTTCATAGTCTTTTAGTTTGCACATTAACGCATAATTTAAAAAAAAGTTTGCTTGCTTAAGTACTCCGCCTAATGTGCAAAGCATATTTGAATAATTGGGGTTTTTTTAAAAAAAAATTAATAAGGATGCAGTTCGTGAAATTATGGGGGGGGGGGCTTATATTTTAATATTATCATCAATTTATTTTTTTCCTGTATGCTTTTGTGAACACTTTAGTGAAATTTTTATCTTGATATGTTGAAAATAACTGAAGTTATGATTTTTTTTTCTAATACAATGTGTCCAAAAAAGCAACCTTAAAAATGTCAGACACTAACTTTCTCAAATATTTCAGCATTTTTTTTCAAAAAAACTACCGGAGATATCAAAGTAAAATTTTATATTCTTCATAAGGAAGGTAAAAAGAGCTGTTAACAAAATTGTCATTGAAATCTAAAACCATGGGTGACATTTTTACATTTTGCTGGATGATTTGAAATGGAATGCCCCAGTACTTCCCTTGTTAAAATGTTGATTTTCTGCAATTGTTATCCTATGCATTTTTTTGTAACTCAAGTATTAAGCCAGTTATCCGTACTTCTTGTTTTATGCCTTCAGTAATCCCCCCCCCTTCTACTCATAGGTTTTTTATATATAAATAGAGAATATGTGATGATATGAGATAAAAGGTGTTATACAAGCACTTGGAAAAACTGCTTAGTTTACACAGCCCCTGTGTGACGGACCTTTTCTTTTATTACTTATAGTTCGGTTTAACCCTGCGCTACACCAAGTACCAGCACCAACTTTCTTGCATTCTTCTTGATTGTTCTGAAGCCAGTTCACTTTCTTGTTATACCACTAGTTGGTTTCAACATCTCTTATTTTTATTACACCCGATGCCTTGCACCAACAACTCTCTGGGAATTGCACCTGAAGACAGCAATATCACCAACTTGTTATTTTAACAAATACAAGTACCAACTGCTTGTGATTACACCAGATGCCCAGTGCCAACAAGTTCTTGTAATTAAACATAGATGTAGGAGCAACTACTTGTTGTGATTTTAACAGATACAAGGAAAAACTGTTTGCGGTTACACCAGATGCTAGTAAACCTGAACATCAACATCCCTCGTTTGACAGATCTCAGTGGTAAGTAAACACATCTGGACTAAACGTAAACAGCTAATACGGTGAACAGAGCATAAAACCCACTGACTGACGGACAACCAACTCAGTACAACTATTAACAGGTTTGAAGATGATGCCATCGCATCTATAGCACAATGCCAGCGGTACTCAACCATCAGCCGGTGACGACGGTCTCCACCGAGAGGTATGACAATAGTATCATTTATATTGGCAGTTCTAACCCTTTATTTGAATTACTAAATTTCATATCGAATAGTTTGCTCCACTACAGCTTTCAGACTAAGACGAGTAAGACTCCATGTTCGTAACAGTAGAACGAACACATCCCACCATATCACAGCTGCGACTAAACTTTCAATATTGTGCCACATGTTGTCTTGGAAACTTTCTCCTGTCTAACGTAATTGTTACTCCATGCATTTCATTGTTACTCAAGTACTAAGTGAGTTATTCCTACACTCCTCCTAAAAAATTCCGTCACGCAGGGGCTGCGTAAACTAAGCAGATTTCCCATGTGAAGTTTTACAATAGAGAAATCTGCATACTGGTAACACAACACCCCCGTGATTAAATACAAACGGTAATGAGAAATCTTTCAGTTAATTAAAATAAATTCCCAACTGAAACGGCTTCTGAATTGTAAGAATAATTTATATTTTAATAACTCAAATTTTAATAGTCCAAGAACTAAAGAAGGGTGGAGGGCAGATGAACAGAGCGTATTTGCATAAATCTCACAAAGTAACGAAAGTAAGATAAGGTTAGAAACGACAGGTAAGGTTAGAAGAAGCTTCCACCTGAGCCGATCAGTTACGGAAACGGCCGACCTAATCCGAACTATACCCGATCACAGACTTCATAAAAATGCAAATATCTCGGTTAATATTCAAGATATAGAATAAATGTATATAACAATATTTATAGAAAATTTAATTTTCAATAAAATTGGGACTATACAATTTTTCGATCAGATGCATAATAACGGAAATATTTTGAATTTTCGAAAATCCACTCCTCTAAACCCCCCCCCTCTAGTTCGATTCCAGCCATTAATGAACTTGATCTGTCTTTTTACATAAAACGATTAAATATCGAGTTCCGGTGCTGCGTTAGCTAAGCAGATTTCCCACGTGATGGTATAACACAAACGTGTGGTCTTATCTCACAATATATTCTCAATTTATATAGAAGACCCCCCACCCTTCTTCTACTCATCAGTTGTTTACACATAAATGGAAAATACATGGTGATATGAGATCACAAATGTGTTAAAACCAGCATTTAGGAAATCTGCCTAGTTTACGCAGCCCCTGCTGGAGAGACTTTTTATAATTTAGCATAAGGCCAAATAATTTACTTGTCCACATCGGTAATGCGCTACGCTTCACTTCCATCGCCACCTTTAGCAATTCCAGTTCGTTCTGAACAAGGCCACGGCAACATTAACCTTCCTCTAAGTTGTCTGTATATGCCTAATAATTTCTCTTCTTTCTACTTGAGACCAAAGTAACACCTTCTATAGTCTATGTTACTTTTTAATGCATACTTTCTTCTACTATAGGTACTGGTTATCTTTAGCCTTACCATGATGGATTAAGAATTATGTTTAAAGAGTTCATCATTGTATAAATTCCTATTGCCCTGGCGGAAAGTGAGCTCGCCACTCTAGGTTTATCAAGTGGAATAAGTCCAACCATTTAACTCACATGGCTAACCCGAGCTTCCAATCTTAAAGGCTCACACTTTTATAGCCCAATGCTCACAGAAAACCACATAAAATTCAATTCGGGTGAATGGGTTTCTTACAGAATTCTTTTAAATATCATTTATTTATTTCTACAAACCTCCAATAACAGATACATTCATGGACTTTAGAAGGTTGTCCAAATCATTTAAGTTTTGTTTTGCTTGCTTGCATATTTTTCCTTCCGGCAACAACATTGGCTCATATTTCAGGTGGTAAATAGCATTTTCCAAATATCTTCTTGTTTCCTGAAATAAAAGAAAAATAATCAATATTCTAAAGACTTGAATGAGTATTTATTGACCTTTAGGTTGTCTACATGTATTATTATATTTTCATTGGCCGTTCATTTTATTTTCAGTTTTATTCATTTTGAAATGATTAATTTTTCTTTAAACTAATTTTGTTTTCTTAGGAACTTTTCCTTTTAAAATTGTGTCCATATATATATATATATATATATATATATATATATATATATATATATATAATAAACCAATATTCAACAGATTTGCATTAATTTTATTATATGCATATATATATATATATATATATATGCATATAATAAAATTAATGCAAATCTGTTGAATATTGGTATATCAAATTTGGTTGTGTATTTCAATTTTGAGTAGGAATGAAAATATGTTGTTAATGTATGGGGCCCCTTCCGTCAATAGTTGTTGTAAGTCGTAGGGGAAGTCCTGGTGTTGTCGTTCTCGTCATTCTGTCAGTATATTTCTTTTATCGTCTAGATACTTTTACTAGTTGAGCAAGTTGGGTCTGTCTGTCTTTGTTTTAAGTATGAGTGTGTTAATTTCGTGCGGCCGTTTCTATGTCTCTGGATAACTACTTTTTCTCTTCTATAGAGTTTCTGAAACTCGATGCCACCTGCAAATAGTGTTCTTAATACTCGTAGTTGGTAGTTTGTTGTCAGTACTTGTGTTAGTCCAGTCGGTTTGCCATGCATGTAAGATGAAGTGTTTTGGTTGTCTTTAAATGTCTTCATGTAATACGTCTATTAGTTCATATTCAAGTCTTTCGGCTGCATTTTAGAAGATTTCCCTTAAGGGAAATCAGCTATTGAGGTTGTACGTATGACGGAATTTTCGAAATTTTTCTTCAAATGTCCATCGATCCTACCCAGGAGATGACGAAAATGAGGTCCGTTCAAAACTGTATATATATTTGTCTGTTACCGCTCCGGCGGTTGCAATTGTTATTTGATCGTTACCATTCTCGATATTTAATCGTTTTATGTAAAAAGTAAGATCAAGTTCGTTAACGGCTGAAATCGGACCAGTGGGAGGTTCGAAAATATTTCCGTTACTATACGTCGGATTGAAAAATTGTATAGAATCAATCTTATTGAAAATTAAATTTGCTATAAATATTGTTATATAAATTTATTCTCTATCTTGTATATTAACCGAGATATTTGCAGTTTAATTAAATCTCGGTGGATAAAAGATGAGAGTGTTTCTCGCTAAAAACTAGGTCGGCCGTTTCCTTAACTGTTCGGCTCTCCTGAAATTTCTCTATTATAAAGCTTCACGTGGGAAATCTGCTTAGTTAACGCAGC
>CM032232.1:9937500-9957500 GCA_019009955.1 Riptortus pedestris
CGATCCGACATACAATGAGATATTTCGAATTATCGCAATTCGCTACTAAACCTTCCCCGCCCCCACCGATTTCAGGCATTTACAAACATCATCTTTCTTTCTATATAAAACGTTTAAAATGGAGTTTGGTAAAGATCAAATCAAAATCGCGACCGCTAGAGCGTTAACAGACTAATATATATATATATATATATATATATATATATATATATATATACACATATATATATATATATACACATATATATATATATATATATATATATACACACATATATATATATATATATATATATATATATATATATATACTTATATATATATACTAGCTCATATACCCGGCTTCGCCCGGGAATTCATTTGAGGCTGAATGGTGATCATATTTTTTGGCTAGGCTTTACTTTGCACAATATTTTGACATTTTCCCGTCCCAGTGTTTGGGTTAATACTCGTCGTTTCTGTGGAATTGTTAATAATAAAATTAATCTTTTATGTTAGACTTCACTGTCCTCCATATTGTCATATTTCCTGTCTCCTGTGTATTGTGCATAGATTTGAATTATTAAGGACAAAATGTTATAATAATATATTATAATTTGAATTATTTCTTCCAGGTGAGGTACCTGGTAGTTCATATTAAAAAGAATTGTTGAGCAAATTCCCCAAAATTAACAAAATAAACAACTTTTGTTATGTGCATATTTGCCGAAACCCAATAGCACACGAAAAAATCAATATTTTTAATTTCAGGCCTCCCTTATAACCCCCACTCCTGCCCGTCCCTAGAAAATGTTGGTATGGTTTATTAAAATGAAAGCGTTAGTGATAATACACATACCGAGTTTTATTTATTTCGGTTGGGTCT
Source organism: Riptortus pedestris (assembly GCA_019009955.1). Taxonomy (NCBI): domain Eukaryota; kingdom Metazoa; phylum Arthropoda; class Insecta; order Hemiptera; family Alydidae; genus Riptortus; species Riptortus pedestris. The sequence continues at coordinate 9,938,366 of CM032232.1, forward strand.
TTTGTCCCAAATAAAATTGTTCACTTCCGCTATAGGTTTTAGCGTATATCTCGTTTATAATTCAGTATACGAAAAAAGTGTATAGAACGAATGTTACTCTAAATAACAAAATAAACAACTTTTGTTATGTGCATATTTTCCGAAAAAAAACCAATAGGAAACGAAATATCGCTATTTTTAATTTCAGGCTTCCCTTATAACACCCATTCCTGTTCGTCTCAGAGGATATTAATATAGTCTAAAGTCTAAGTTGGGTTAGTAGTAATATACATACCAAGTTTCATTAAAATTCGGTGCAGCCGTTTATGCGTGAAAAGGTATCAAAAAAATAAACAAACACATACGAAAGAATCAAAATGCAGTTATGGTGTCTATGACATGTGAAACGAAAAGTTATCTTGAAATTTCGCGAAAAAAATCAATGTACAGACAGAGGTTACAATTCTATATATATATATATATATATATATATATATATATATATATATATATATATATATATATACATATTTATAATTTTGAATGGACTCATTTTCGTCGTCTCCTAGCTAGGATCGATGGGCATTTGAAGACATGTTTTGAAAATCGCGTTAGGAGTACAACCTCAACAGTTGAGTGAGGCATCTCTGCCCGTGTATATAAACTTCAAAGGATTTGGTTTCTACTCGAAAATTTAGAATACTATTAGTTATTCGGGTCCCAGATATATTTATTTCCATGTTGAATTTAAGAAGAAAATAAGTAAGGGAATAAATACTGTGTATAAAAGAAAACAATAAGTAATAAGTTATTTAACATATATTATAAAGTGATTATATAAGTATGTCAAATAAATGGTTCGTCGCTAAATCGCCCCAGTCGCGAAATGAGGTAATTGTATGAATAAATAAATTTAAAAAAAAGCAAATTCAATGCATAGAAAACTGTTTAATGTTCTTATAAAATGGAAAAAGTCACTCACGCAGGGGCTGCGTAAACTAAGCAGATTTCCCATGTATGCCACATTTATCTCAAAAAGTTCATAGGTCATGCATGAAAACAATATTTGATATTTATGCTTCGAATAATGAGCTTCATAATATAACAGCTTATTGTTAATATGACATGACTCGGAGGGGGAGATTACTAAGGTCGGAAAGTATAAAACGCAAATATCTCGGTTAATAAGCAAGATAGTGAAATGAACATAACGACGTACCTAGAACATTACATTTGCAATAAGATTGGTTTAATACCAAATTTTTCGAAAATCGTGACATGAGTACGACCTCAACAGAAGATTTTCCTTAAATCTGCTGAAATGGTGCCAATCAGCCCAATTAACAGACTTTCGGTGTAGCATACCGCCATGTTTCCAACAATGTAGTGTATGTTTATACTTTGAAAATGTTTTCTAATCGCAAGTAAGTCCCATGAAAATTTTCAACAATAAAGTTATACTTTAGACCTCAAATTAAATCTATTTGCTATACCATTAGCTCTGATGGGACTGAGCTCTCTTCTCCTCTGGCCGCGTCTCTCCGAGATTTCTCAGCAACTGCAGAATGCAACTCGAAGTTGAGGATACCCCTGATACGACACTCGGCTGCAACACAATAGTAATGAATTTATATAAAAATATTAATAGTTGTCCAACCAAAATAATCACTGTATTTATTTCAATATGACGTTTTGGCTTATATTGGCCATCTTCAGATAAACCTATTATATTTTTCATTTCGAACATAAAAAATATATAATTCATTATATATATGACATATATATATATATATATATATATATATATTATATATATATATATATATATATATATAAATGCACTTTTCCTGATAGATGGAAATGGTCCAAGTTAATTTTTTTTTATTAATAAACCAGGAAAACGTGATTGTACTGCCTCCTCTGTACGTCCCATATCACTAATCCCTACAGCTGGAAAGGTACTGGAAAAGATACTTTATGGAAGATTATCACACTTTTTGTTCTGTCATTCGTGAATTCAAACTAATCTATTTTGATTTACGCCACATACATCTACCACAGATGCCCTTCAGAAAACTTATACATTTATTGAAGAAGCATTGAACGTCGGTAATCATACTGTTCTAATATCATTAGATATAAAAGGAGCATTTGATAGCGCTTGGTGGCCCTCAATCTTACTGACCTTACGTAGACTAAATTGTCCTCTTAATTTATATAAACTAGTTCGACATTTTTTTCAGAACAGAAAAACTTACATTACAACACCGACAATTACTTCTCACAAAATACAAACATTAGGTACTCCGCAAGGCTCATGTCTTTCCCTATTATTGTAGAATTTAATTATGAATAACCTACTACCAAATGAATTACCTCGTAACACACAAATCATAGCTTTTGCAGATGACATTATTATTCTGATAAAATCCAAATTGTTCACAGAAATTCAAGTATTAATTAATATAATTACCCGCATTACTGACTTGTGGGCAAAAGAGCACAAACTCCAATTTAATACTAACAAATGTAATTACATTATTTTTTCTAAAAAAAGATCAATTCCTCTTCTTACCACACGCATTCAAGGCCAACAAATAAATAGGGTAACTACATTAAAATATCTGGGAGTAATTTTTGATGAAAAATTAAAATGGAACTCACATATTGACCAACTACAAAACAAACTGCTTAGACTTATACATAACCTCTCCTTAGTTTCAAAATTGAAATGGGGACTCCCATCTCAAGCATTACATATAATGTATAAAGGCGCTATTTTACCCGCTTTGGCTTACGGACTAAACATCTGGCATCATGGACTAAACAGACAATACAATTTGAAAAAAACTACAGAGAGTACAAAGATTGATGGCCCTAAAAATAATAAAAGGTTTTAAAACAGTATCTTATGACGCAGCATGTGTACTAGGTAAATTAATACCCAATTAGATCTCATTGCAAAGCAGTACGTAACACAATTCTCTCTTTTGAAAACATCAACAGCCAACTCGAACTATCTGCCTGAAGAAATAGAAAGAGATATTCATTATAAGGACTGGCTCCACCCGTCGTTATATCCAAGTATTTGTTTAAACCCATACAACAATGCCGATATAAGCATTTATACTGATGGCAGTAAGGATGAAACCCAAGTCGGTTGTGCTTTTGTGGTTTTTAAAAGAGATGAACTAATAGAAATACAAAAATTCAGACTTGGAAAACTGTGTACCAATAATCAGGCAGAAAAAATTGCAATCTTAAATAGTTTACTGTACATAGACGACAAACAACCTTCAACACACATCAACATTTACACTGATAGCCACAACTCTTTACAATCACTTCAAAATTATACAATTCAGACTTAAATAAAATAATATACACATACACTTTTGGCGGATCAAAGGGCATTCTGGAATTTCGGGAAACGATCTCGCTGATTTATCTGCAAAATCAGATAGCAAAATTCCAGAATGCTATAACAAAATCACAATTACTTACTGACACAATTAACACATGGCAACAGAAATGGAATACGACTATGAAAGGACAACATTTAAAGATATTTATTCCAGACATTAAAGAGTACTTAGGACAAAAATTAATATCAACAGACTTTTACTTGACACAATTATTAACTGGACACGGTACACCAAATGCTTACTTTAATCGTTTTGGCCTAACAGATCAACCAAACTGTTACTGTGATTTTACTACTGAACAGACATATAGATACTTGCACTATGACTGCAGACTACTAATGGACCAAAGAGAAGACTTTAAAACCGAATTAAAATGCCAACAACATAATTGGCCTGTTGAGGAAAAACTATTATTTTATAAACACAATGAACAATTAAAAAAGTTTGTGTATTACTTCTTGAACTATTTGAAACTGAAATACAGTTAAATTAATTATTCAGCATTGAATCCAAATTTTGTTTTAGTTTTTCTTTTCTTTTTTTTTTCTTTTCTTTGTTGTATATAATTTTATTGTATAAATATTTTATGTTATTATAGTTTAAAAAAAAAAATGTTATGTATCAAGCACACGTTATGTACTAATTATTGTACGGCACGTGTGGTTTATAAACTCCCTTCCTCTAGGGTTACCAGGAAGGAAATAAATATATATATATATATATATATATATATATATATATATATATATATATCATGACTTATAATAGTAAATATAATAATTTTACCTTTATCAACATCATAACATATTAATAATCCATATGATGAGCATGAACATTTCATTGTCAATATCACTTATAAAAGTCCGTCACGCATTGGCTGGGTAAACTAAGCAGTTTGCCCACGTGCTGGTATAACTCACGTGATCTAATCTCAATATGTCTATGAAAAAAGCCGATGAGTAGAAGGGAGGGGGGAGTGCGTGTCATTTTAGACTGGAAACAGTAAAACACAAATAACTTTCTTAGTACATGAGTTACGAAAAAAAAACACATATCAAAAATTGTAGAAAATCAAATGTTTTACAAGATTGGTCCTATAACATTTTACGAACCAACTCATTATAACGAAAGTATTTTGAATTATTGAATTCCCCTCCCTTCTTAATCCGTCCTCTCTCCCCCCCCCCTATTCCTGGTCCGATTTCTATCAATCATAAATATAATCTTTAGTGTTGAATAAAATGAACATTTTCGAGACAAGAACATAAAAGCATAATTGATGACGTCATCGCATAACGAATTTGCATGCATCTCTCATAATAAGGTACCATGAAAACAATGTTTTGTATTTAAGCTTTGAATAATGAGGTTCATGTTATAACAGCTTATTGTTATTAGGACATGAGTAGGAGTTATTAGGAGGATTATTGGAGGCTGAAAACTAAAAATTCCAAATATGTCGGTTAATATTAATCTTAGAGAAAACAAATGTATATAACAATATTTATCGAATTACCATAAGATTAGTTCTACAACTTTTTCAATCTAAAGCATAATAATGGTGGAAATATTTTGAAATTCATGTCTTCTAAACCCCATCCCTCTCCTCCAGTCCGATATCTGCCGTTAACGAGCATGACTTTTACTTTTACATAAAACGTTTAATTATCGAGTTTGGTAACTATTAAACAAAAATTGTAACCGCTAGAAAGTTAAAATAGTTATGAAAAATGTAGTTTTGAACATGCACATTTGAGGACATTTTTTGAAAATCGTGCCACGAGAACAACCTGAATAGCTGATTTCCCTTTAGGGAAATATGCTAATAATATTATGAATAAGGTGATTTATTTCTGTATTTTTTTTTTTTTTTGTATTTTTGATATGAATATTCCCTTTAATTTTTCGTTTACAATTATTTATTTCTTAACCAATTATTTTAACGTAATTAAAATTCAACGTGTGTTTTTCAGGAAACGGGATGATGATCCGTTAAAGCAGTTTTATATTCATTATTGTCAATTATTTTTAAGTCTTGCTTTAACCGTTCAGTTTTAGTGAAGAATTTATTAAAATCACTTGTGATCAATCATTATTAAATCGTGCTCATATATTTACCTGGGAATAAGAGCGAAGAGAGAGTCAGCAACTCCCGACATAGAGACTCCTTAACCTTGAGCCATGAATCGCTGACTTTGGACAGTCCCCCAGCTGTTTGGCCGATCAGCTGAGCCAGTGCTAGCTTCACCTCTACCCTGTGATAGTGGTTCTCTGACAGCTCGCTCGTGTTATCCAGGAACTCCTTGCAAGATGTAGCCCGCGACTTGTCTGTCTTGGAAAGCTTCTCTGCTGCGGAACCTAATCGCTATCAACACTTAGGTGTAATAAGAATATAAACATGAGCAACAAAAATATTATAGTGTAGAGGCGACTCACTCGCGGACTGCTGTTTACCAGTCAGCTGATTTGACATTTAGCTTAGCAGATGGTCGTTCGCGAGTGAGTCGATCACTATTTAGAAGCCTTGCCTTCGCCTGGTTATAAAGTTCAGAAGTGTTGCTGTGAGAAATACCGGTCTTGTGCTTTTTTCAGTGTTTTATGCGGTGAGTGATTAAAAAAATCCTGTAAATCGTCTTATATATAAAAATGAATGTTTGTGTGTATGTCCTTTATAGAATCGCAAAGGTTGGCAAAAGGGGCTCAGGTTAGCCATGCGAGTTAAAGCGTTGACCTTTATCTCACATGGTAAACCTACAGTGGTGAGTTCGATTCTCGCCTGGGATAAGGAAATTATTTAGTGACGAAATTCATTAAATAACATCCTAAAATCCCACCCTGGCTAGAAAAGGGTAGATAACCTGTAGATAACCCGTCCCGATTAGTCTACGTTGCAAAAAGTGGACGTTAATAAATAATAATAATAGAATCGCAAACAGCTGAACTGAATTTTATGAAACTTGGTATGTATATTATTACTAAAACAGGTTAGCTTTCTGGCTGTATTAATATTCTCTAAGACGAGCAGGAGTGGGGGTTATAAGGGAGGCCTGAAATTAAAAATAGCGATATTTCGTCTCCTATTGGTTTTTCGGCAAATATGTTCTCAACAAATGTTGTTTATTTTGTTATTTAAAGTATCTTTTGTAATATACTCTTTTGTCGTATACCGAAGTATAAATGAGTTATACGATAAAAACAATAGTGGGAGTCAACAATTATATAAGGCATAAAAGACTCAACAGAATTAAACGAAACTCCGTATGTGATTTGGTATTAACACCTCCCTTATAAGCTATATTAAAATTTCGAGGTACGAACAGGAGTGGGAGGGGGGGGGGTTATAAAGGAGTTCTGAAATTAAAAATAGTGATATTTCGTTTCTTAATGGGGTTTCGTCAATTATGCACATATATAAAGTTGTTCCGTATAATGAGGTATACACGGAAAACTATAGAGGGGGTCAGCAATGTCATAAGACACGAAAGACTAAATCGAAATCAACGAAACTACGTATTTTTGACAATGATAATATGATTATCTTTGATCATGTTATGTTGTGGCCAACACATTATGTAAAAATTTATATAGTAAGTTATATGTATAAATAATTTAGGTATTTAGTTTATTAAGTAGTGAATGGCAGGAATCGGCAGTAGTCGGGATCGCTCGGCACGTACGGCAGCCAGCTGATGGCAAGCGACGTACGTCAAGAGTGTTGTTCTACCGGCCAAGCATCTGCAGTCTCCAGTCAGCACTCTCCAGCGTCCTCCCGTTCCAAGAACGTCTTCAACACGCTCAAGACTTTTCCACATTTGGAACATTCTTCTTGGAGCCCAGCAGTTCCAGGACGACCGTCGCGGAAGAAAAATGGTGGAATGCCATTTAATTCAAGTATCAGGTACCTGATTCCTCCCCCGCCTTCACCAAGACTGTGAGTTTCTTCATCCTCATTGAATCGACTTTGCTCAAGGCGATAATCTTTCTATTGTAGATTATATATGTACATAATATATGGTAATTTTAGATAATCCAAAAAAAAGGAAAATTATTCAAGGTCCAAGACCGTTTAGGAATGTTATTTAATTTTTTTTTTCTTCTTTTAATGAAATAACCTCATTCAATTATTCAAATAATCCTTTTTTTTTTTAATATTTAGAGTTAGGAGATAATTCTTAATTTACCTTTATAATTCAGTAGAGTTTAATTTATTTCATTTATTTATAAGCATATATTTAACAATACTCTTATTTGTCCAAATAAGTACAATATAATTCAGTGTTTTTTTTTTGTTCGGCATTTTTTTTTTAGTATATATATTTTCTTTTTAATTTCTACCCTCCAGCCTATGGTGAGATGGACTGGGCTAGGAAAGGATCACTCTGACCCTCTACCCGCCGTCACATGTTATATATAAAAAAAAGATACATGCACAGGAAACGGGTAATATAAAAATATTGCCTATTTTGTTGAATTAAGCACATAACAAATACTTTTATTATTAACATATCCCCAGCACTCCGGACTCGGGTGTAAATCCTAAGCATTGAGACTGGAAAATGTAAAAATATTGAACAACGTAAAGCCTCCCAAAAAAGAATACCATTATCACTCAGCCTCAAATGATCTCCCGGACGAAGCCGGGTACCTTAGCTAGTTGTGTATATATTTTGCCTCCTGTTTATATACTCCCCTTGAGAAGAGCGTTATTCCAAAATATAAGAGTAGTTTATATCAGGCATTTTTGTTATCACTACCAAGTAAACCCACGAACCATTTTTATACAGTTTTTCTAGGGTCAATATAATTTTTAATACAATTTTCTTTAATTTATTTTAATTATACAAATTCTAATTTACTATTTTACCTGACAAACTTCATCGGTACTTAGAGACTCTGCACACTTGTTGCACGTCCATGGCAAGTGAAGTCCGGAAAATGAAGGTGGTAACAATTTCCCTTTGCATTCACTGAAAGGCAATTACAGATAATATAACGTAGGTTTGAATAAATAATTTGGTTGAATAAATTGGATGTTTAAAAAAGTCCGTCACGCAGGGGCTACGTAAACTAAACAGATTTCCCGTGTGAAGTTTTACAATAGAGAAATCTGCATACTGGTAACACAACGCCACCGTGAGTAAATACAAACGGGAATGAGAAATCTCTCAGTTAATTTTAATAAATTCCCAACTGAAACGGCTTCTGAATTGTAAGAATAATTTATAGTTTAATAACTCAAATTTTAGTAGTCCAAGAACTAAAGAAGGGGGGGGGGCGAATGAACAGAACGTATTTGTATAAATCTCACAAAGTAAAGAAGGTAAGGTAAGGTTAGAAACGACAGGTAAGGTTAGAAATAGCTTCCACCTGAGCCGGGTACTTACGAAAACGACCGAACTAATCCGAACCATACCTGACCACATGTCCCAGAGATTTCATAAAAATGCAAATATCTCGGTTAATATTCAAGATAGAGAATAAATGTATATATCAATATTTATAGTAAATATAATTTGCAATATGAATGGTCCTATACAATTTTTAGATCCAATGCATAATAACGGCGATATTTCGAATTTACGAAAAATCCTCCCTCTAAACCCCCCTCCCTCTGGTCCGATTTCAGCCATTAAAATTAAATTTACTATAAATATTGTTCTATACATTTATTCTGTATCTTGAATATTAACCGAGATATTTGCATTTGTATTCTGCATTGGTCGGCAGGAGTGAGCTGTTTGGTACTTTCCGAAGAGAGCTCCGGCGGCCGTTTTCGTAACTATTCGTCCCTCGTGTATAAGTTTAGTGACACCTTACTACTACCTAAACTTGTTATTGGGCAGATTGCTCTATTGTAAAACTTCACGTGGGAAATCTGCTTAGTTAACGCAGTCCCTGCGTGACGGACTTTATATAATTTTGAACGGAGCTCATTTTCGTCATCTCCTGGATGTGGATCGATGGACATTTGAAGTAAAATGTTGAAAATCGCGTCATGAGCACGATCTTAATAGCTGATTTCCTTTAAGGGAAATCTGCTAAAAATAAAATAAAAGTCCGTCACGCAAAGGCTGCGTAAACTAAGCAGATTCCCCACGTGTTGAATGACAGGCTACTGACCTCATCTCAGCATAGACTCTCTATTTCCCCTAAAAAAAATTATAAACGAAAATCCGATGACTAGGTGAGAAGAAGGCGATTAAAAAAGTCCGTCACGCAAGGGCTGCGTAAACTAAGCAGATTTCCCCTGTGAAGTTTTACAATATAGAAATCTGCCTACTGGTAACAGAATACCACCGTGATTAGATGATGAGAAATCTTTCAGTTAATTAAAATAAATTCCCAACTGAAACGGCTTCTGAATTGGAAGAATAATTTATATTTTAATAACTCAAATTTTAGTATTCCAAGAACGGGGGGCAGATGAACAGAAAGTATTTGCATAAATCTCACCAAGTAAGAAAGGTAAGGTAAGGTTAGGAACGTCAGGTTAGAAGAACCCTCCCACCTGAGCCGATGGAAATGGCCGATCTAATCCGAACTATACCCGACCACAGACTTTATAAAAATCCAAATATCTCCGTTAATATTCAAGATAGAGAATAAATGTATATAACAATAATTATAGTAAATGTAATTTAAAATAAGATTGGTTCTGTACAATGTTTCGATACGATGCATAATAAAGGAGTTATTTTGAATTTTCGAAAATCCCCCTCTAAACACCCCCCCCCCCCCTCCTTCTAGTCCGATTTTAGCCATTAACAAACTTGATCTGTCCTTTTACATAAAACGGTTAAATACCGAGTTTCGTTACGATTAAACCAAAATTGCGACCGCTAGAGTATTAACAAACAAATATTAGCAGATTTCCCTTAAGGAAAATCAGCTATTGAGGTAAACTCATGTAGTGAGTTTCGAAAAATGTCTTCAAATGTACATCGATCCTACCCAGGAATAGTTACGAAAACGGCCGCCAGAGCTCTTTAAAATTAAATTTACTATAAATATTGTTCTATACATTTATTCTGTATCTTGAATATTAACCGAGATATTTGCATTTGTACTCTGCATTAGTCGGCAGGAGTGAGCTGTTTGGTACTTTCCGAAGAGAGGTCTGGCGGCCGCATTCCACTAACTATTGGCATTTATCTCACATAATAAAGATCCGTTGAAAACAATATTTGGTACTGATCCACAGAATAAGACGTTACATGATATATCACTCTCAGTCTCAGGGAATTCTTGGTTCCAGTAACATCTCCGGGAAGGAGGCACTGATGATGGAGGTGTGTGCTGTGAAAGCGCTCTGTCACACAGAATAAACTGCTGTGAAGGCAAGAGGCCTTTCTTTTCTTTTCTTACCTCAGAGTGTGGTATAGATCAAGGAAACATCTTCCAAACAAGAAAGTAAATGGATGATGTCACTACGCAACGAATTTGCATGTACCTTACATAATAAAGAGCTCTTGAGAAGAATATTTGATATTTAAGCTTTCAATAAAGTATTTCATGATGTAAACGCCTACTGTCAATATGGCATGAACAGGAATGAGGGTTTACTGAAGGCTGAAATCTAACAAATCCATGTATCTCGGTAAATATGGAACTTGCTCGATTTCAGCCGTTACCGAAATTGATCTTTAACTTATGGAGTATGGCCCTTAAGGCAAATCTGCTAAAACATACAACATTGAATAAATTCTTATTCCGGACCCAAAATTTTAGCAGATTTCCATTAAGGGAAATAAGCTATCGAGGTTATACTCATGACGGAATTTTCGAAATTTTTCTTCAAATGTCGATTTCATCGATCCTACTGTAATGAAACTGACATTCCATTACATAAGCCCATTATAAATGAATATATATTATATATTCTGAGTATTCCCAGCACAGAGCACATTGAGACTATTATGTATGAATGCTTAAATGTATTGTTTTTACCTTTAAATAAGAATGATATGCAATTTGGAGTGAAGTCACCATGTGCTCTTGCATTTTCATAGATAACGCCGATGGATTTTGATAATAACATTCACAGCTCTTAATGAAGGTACACGTTAAATGCACTTTTTGCGCGTATTTAGATCGGCAGTTCAAAGTTCACTCCCGGATTAGCCCTATATAAGGAGCCCCTCGCGACGGATTAAGATCAGTCATATTCGGCATCCTCTGGAGGGGAGACCCTTGTTGGCGAGCGACCGCTAATCCTTCAGCTTGTTCCGGCCTGCTTGTTCTACCTCTCACGGCTAAGTCAGCACTTCTATTTAACAGCTAAGTGTTTCTATTGTAATATAGACTAAGTATAATTAATTAAGTGTCCCCCATTATATTTTCAAAGGTGCCTTTTCATTCTAATTATTAATATTTATAATTGGAGCATATTTTTATTATAAATAAATTTATATATATTTGAATTTGTACTTGAGTCGATTGTTGGTGGCCCTTCCTAAATTCTTGTTAGTGGTTTGGTTGTGGGATTTTTCATATATTATAGCTTCCGCTGCTTATCGCCGCAGCCAGATCGCAACACTACCTAGGAGATGACGAAAATGAGGTCCGTTGAAAACTGTATATGTATATGTATATGTATATATATATATATATATATATATATATATATATATAATATGTACAGAATCAATCTTATTGCAAATGCAATTTACTATAAATATTGTTATATACATTTATTCTCTATCTTGAATATTAATCGAGATATTTGCATTTTTATTAAATCTGGGCGGCTAACGGACGGGTGACTTTCCCGCCAAAAGCTAGTTCGGGCGTTTCCTTAACTGTTCGACTCCCGTGAAATTTCTCTATTATAGAACTTCACGTGGGAAATCTGCTTAGTTTACGCAGCCCCTGCGTGACGGACTTTTTACTTATGGAGTATGGCCCTTAAGGCAAATCTGCTAAAACATATAACATTGAATAAATTCTTATTCTGGACCCAATATTTTTAATTTGTTCTTCGTATTTTCATGGCAAGGGCCACCAATGAAAATCATTTTTTCCCCGTAAACATTATTGATACTACCCTGCATGTTCCGTGGCTTACATGCAACCTCTTCAGGAGCTATCCCTTTTCAAAAAAAAAAAAATTGATAACATTAATTTAACAAAACCCTTAATACTTCTTTGCAAGATATGAGGCGTTCAGAAGCCAATGTGACTAACTCCAACAAATGAAAATGTTCAGTAGAAGTGGTAAAAGTTATTTGTTTATAAAAAAAAATCAAAAGTTGTTTTAGAATATGGAGAATAAATTCATTTAATTTCTTACAATTAAGATTAGATTTTCAGTACTGTATAAATGCATAAAATAACTTCAGTGTATCTCTATCTTGTAAAAAAAAGCACTGTCATATTGACAGAATATTCTTAGTAGTTTGTATACAAGTACTTTTATTAAGGAAATATGCACAAACAAACTTATTTTAAATGTATAGTAACCAATATTATTGTTATTAATGAAATATTACTGAAAATACACATAAAACTTGAAAAGTTGCCTAAAATACAAATACAACTTTGGTCATTGCCTCTATTCGGCATATGTGATACAGTAGTCATTACTGACAGGTTCATCTTGCAGGATATTTCTTGCAGTCCTCAAGTTTTAGCAGATTTCCCCTAAGGGAAATCAGCTATTGAGGTTGTACTCATGACGGAATTTTTGACATTTTTCTTCAAATGTCCATCGATCCTACCTAGTAGATGACGAAATGAATGAAGTCCGTTCAAAACTGTATATATATATATATATATATATATATATATATACATATATATATATATATACATATATATATATACATATATATATATATATATATATATATATATATATATATATATATATTTGTCTGTTACCGCTTTAGCGGTCTCAATTTTTGTTTGATCGTTACCAAACTCAGAATTTAATCGTTTTATGTAAAAAGGAAGATCAAGTTCGTTAATGGCTGAAATCGGACCAGTGGGAGGGGGGGGGGGTCGTATCGTAAATCGTATAGAATGAATCTTATTGCAAATTCAATTTACTATAAATATTGTTCTATACATTTATTCTGTATCTTGAATATTAACAGAGATATTTGCATTTGTATTCTGCTTGTGGTCGGCTATGTTCGGCCTTTCAGCCAAGAGCTCTGGCGGCCGTTTCTGTAACTATTCGTCCCTCGTGAATAGGTTTAGAGGTTACTTACTACTACAGCTGTTATTAGGCAGATTTCTCTATTGTAAAACTTCACGTGGGAAATCTGCTTAGTTTACGCAGCCCCTGCGTGACGGACTTTTTATAACAGTGGTGATGAATAGGAGGTATAAACTTCAAGAGGTCCATTAGATCCTTCTTTTTTGCCATGGTGATCGGTCTTGATGTGTTATAAAGAAGACCTTGTGGAACTTTAGCAAGGCTTTCTAAAGGACGTCCATTTCCATTTGTCTTTCGGATATTAATTTTTCCAAATGGCATTTCTGGTAAGAAAGTAGTTTTGTATTTGATAGCAAATGGTTCGGCTTTCAAATACAAAATAAAAAATAAACATAATAAAATCCACAAGCAAACACTGTAAATCTGGAAAACACAAAACAGTTGCAAAATTTTAACCTCAATTAAGATCAACATCCGTTATCATGGAGTTAATCACTTTGACCACTGAAACCACGGGTCAAATGTTCAGTTGCCAGAGCAGATAGCGCATTCTGGTGCCGCAACATTTAACTGTGGAGTTAGTCGTCTTGGCTAGTGACAAGTTTTCAGTAATGCCACCCAGCGATGTTATTACTCACGAATTTTTAAAAATGTGAGTTAGTCAGATTGACTTCTGAATGCCACATATGATATTAATAGACGCCTGCATATATGATATATTTATTAAATCTAACTATAGATTGCTACTTACAATTCTGAAGTACTCGCTTCCCTCTTATATTCGTTGCGACTGTCCTCACTGGGTAGGGAGTTGCTACTGAACTTACCACCGAAGTAAGTTAAGTCAGCTGACTACAAATCGATTATTTCGCGTCATAATTTAAAATCGATTAATTTAAGATAAAATGTTATAGAATATGTGATTGAGGTATTTAATTACTGTTTTTTCTTTTGTTTATTACCTTTTTTAGCAGATTTCCCTTAAGGGGGCTAGCTATTGAGGTCGTAGTCATGACGAGAGTTTTGCCATCATACCCAGAAGATGACGAAAATGAGGTCCGTTCAAAATTATTGTTTGATCGTTACCAAATTTGGAATTTAATCGTTTTATGTAAAAAAAAAAGATCAAGTTCGTTAATGGCTGAAATTGGATAAGTGGGAGGGGGGTTTAGAGGGGAGATTCTTGAAAATTCGAAATATCTCCGTTATTATGCGTCAGATCGAAAAATTGTATAGAATCAATCTTATTGCAAATTACATTTACTATAAATATTGTTCTATTGATTTATTCTGTATCTTGAAGATTAACCGAGATATTTCCATTTTTATTAAGCGTGCTTGCAGCTTTTGTCGTAAGTTTCCGGATTAGTTCGGCCGTTTCCGTAGGTTGGCGCTCCTGTAACCTAACCTTTCTTGCCTTCTAACCTTTCACTTAGTGAGTTATATGCAAATACGTTCTGTTGCTGCGTCCCCCCCCCCCACCCCACTTCTTTATTTCTTGGACTACTATAGTTTTAGTTATTAAAATATAAATTATTTTTATTCCTTATAAATTGCAGTACTAGAAATAGCTAATAGTTTGCAATAAAGTTAATGTATTATATTCAGATGTATATTAGTAATTTTTTTTCTTTACGGTAAAGAATATGTCTTTCCGTTCATCTCTCTGTAGTTGACAGACCTTTTTGTTTACAATTCATAAGCCGTTTCCGTTGGGAACTTATCAAAATTAACTTAACGATTTCTCATTACCGTTTGTATTTACTCACGGTGGTGTTAATTGTTAGCAGTATGCGGATTTCTCTATTGTAAATCTCCAGATGGGAAATCTGCTTAGTTTACGCAGCCCCAGCGTGACGGAGTTTTCTATTTTTTTATTATGCGAATATTCTATTTTATTTTCCGTTTAGTATTATTTATTTATTTATCCATTATTGGAACATTTTCTAAAATCAAGGTGTGATTCTTGGAGATATAATGATGTTGCTCTTGGATAGCAATTTTATTTTCATTACTGTCAATACTTTTTACGTGTTGCTTTAACCTTTTTTACAGCAGCTACGTGGATTCACCAATATAGGTTCCAATGCAGGTGTTACAGCTTATTTCGTATATAATATATATGTTATATGTTTCTTATATATTCGAATACGTTATATTTAGATTTGGATTCGATTACATTATTAAGGCAAAATATGTTTTTTATTGGTGACCCTTGCCATAAAAATATGAAGAACACTGAATAAATAAATTAAGTAATAAAATTACTTTTTAATTATCATTATTACCTCTGACTGCAGGCAAGAGCAGAAAAGTAAGTGCCATACTCAGTGACGTCTTGACACCTTTTGCACTGACAGCTGAAGTACTTGGAGGCGTATAGATGATGCTGCCTGGACGGGGTGCCCCACAGTGGGTCGGTGTAGCAGATGGAGAGGTGTTCCCCAGCACTGACTGGCTCAGCTGATCGGATCAACAGGTCGCCGCTGTCAGTGAACGACTTGCTGCAGTTAGGACGGCAGTTGTGCTCCAGGAACGAACACTTCCAGTACAGCGAGATATATCCAGGCTCGCTTAGTGGTACCTCGTGACTGTTTATCTGAAACACATAACTACATCCATGTTTACACATAATTATATACATTACGCAAAAATGTCATAATAGTTTTCATTATATATATATATATATATATATATGTATGTATATTGTTACGTTTATTACTGAATCAGTAATAAACGTTGTTTATTAGAGTTCTTTTGGATTGCAAAATTAAGCAAGGTTCAGAGTTTTTATCTCTGCACAATTTATTTAACAATGCACTGCACACTTGGCAATTATTCTTAATTACTACTCACAGTATGCACTGATAACTTTACTGTTCTTCGGATTATACAGTCCAATAATTCGCTCACGATCACTGAGGTTCACAAAAACACGGCACTGCACTGTCCTTAACTTCGCGAAGTTAACGACACTGCACTGTCTTAAACACAGCATACTATACTGTTCCATACAGAATCACGGCACAACGCTGTTCTTCACTTAAAAAAACTTTACCGCACTGCACTAAATAGCACTGTTGCACTGATGATCACATGAAGACAGCTGAGAACAAACTAACTCGCGGCAGGCCGGTTCTATATATAGGTCGTCGGAATACATCAAAGACGAAAGCCCAAACCCTTCCAGAACATGTCTCAAACCTCTGTCGGCTTCTTTGTTCTCCTTAGTACATCTCAAATCCCCCAAATCCGGGACTATCTCTGTATAATTTTTCATGTATTTAACTTTCCCAACAATATATATATTATATATATATATATATATATATATATATATATATATATATATATATATATATATTGTTGCGAAAAGTGCGTACATGAAAATTACAAAGTTAATCACGTGTTTAAGTATTTTCAAAACGAAGTAGATGAAAGGTACCGACCGATGGGCCGTTGGTGCCAGGAGTGTTCAATACCCCTCTGGGACCTAGGCTAGTTTAGGCCCTTTTCCTTTGATCTGGTCAAAGGTTTAGTTTGTTCTCAGTTCTCATCTAGTGAATAACAGTGCGTTCAGTGCAGCTTTAGAGGACAGAGCATTTTATTTCAGTGCGCTACAGTGTTTTATGTGAAGTTCAGTATAGTCTTGTGTTTATGTGAAGAACAGTGCAATGCCGTGTTCTTTGTGAAGATCAGTAATTCGCGTGATCGTGAGTTATTATACCATTCAGTAAGAAGTAAAGTTATCATGGCATACTGTGAGTATTAGTGGAGAATAATTAATCAAGTGTGTAGTACATTGTCAAATAAATTTCACCGTGATAAAACTCTAAAGCTTTTGTAATTCATTTTGCAATCCAAAAGAACTATAATAATAAACGTTTTATTATTCTTGTAATAAATGTAACAACATAAATATAAAATAAACTCTATCTGTACATTGATTTTTCTAGAAATTCCAAGAGCCATAAACACGATATCTGCAGTTTTTGGCTTTGAGGTCTGTTTGTTTATTTCATACCGTTTCATGTCTAAACCACCGAACCGAATTTTATGAAACTTGGTATCTATACTTACCAAAAGGTGGCCTTTTCCGTTATCTATATTTCAAAAGCCTTTCTCCGTATCTACACATGTCCATCTATGCGCTATGGCAAGAGTTAAATAAGTTGACTTGTTATAATTATTTTTAAAATATATTGACAAAGACCATGTCCTCATTTGGATTATTAATACCTTATGTTTCCAATAAGGTTTATCTAAAGATTGCCAATATAGGCTGAATCGTCATATTGAAATAAATATAGTGATTATTTTTGGGTGGATAGCTACTTATTTCCCTGAACGTTTTCATTTCCTCTGAGGGAAAAAATATTTTAATGATCTAAAATAAGGAGCAAATATTATGCAGTTATTTCACAGGATTTCTCTATTTTTTTATCGATAAGCGAATAATATAATTCTATGCAATAGATATTTATTTAATTTTAAATTTAATTTTTTTGGGGGCTCAGGTTAGACGTGCAAGTTAAAGCGATTCCTTCCTGGGCAATGGGAATTTATTTAGTACTTAAATCATTAAATAAAATCCTTAGTCCCACCCTGGCTAGAAAAGAATGGTACCCTGTAGATAAATAAATGGCGTTCCAATTAGTCATATTAGCAAAAAGTGGACGTAAATAAATAATAATAATTTTATTTTATTTAAACTAAATTATTTATTAACGTCCACTTTTTCTACTAAGGCTAATTCGGACGAGCTATCTACAGGTTACCACCCTTTTCTAGCCAGGGTGGGATTTTAGGACGTTATTTAATGAATTTCGTCACTAAATAATTTCCTTTGCCCAGGCGAGAATCGAACTCGCCACTCTAGGTTTACCATGTGAGATAAAGGTCAACGCTTTAACTCGCATGGCTAACCTGAGCCCCATAAATATATACTTTAACAATATTTAAATTAACGTTAAATATACTTGAACATTATATAACTCCAAACGATATCCTGCTGGAGTAGAAGATGGTCTGCATCAAAGGTGGCACAGCTAATTTTTTTTTAGGAAGATTTAATTTGTTTTGGCTATTTCTGAAAAACAGCTAAATCCTCAAGTATTATAAGTAAACTACGAAATTACTATAGTTAATTGGGAAGGGTTATCTACAGGTTACAGCTCCCTTTTCTAGCCAGGGTGGGACAAAGGATTTTATATAATGAGTTTATCACTATATACATTCCTGTTGGCCAGGTGACTTGATCTAGGTTTACCAAGTGAGATTAAGACCAACGCCTTTAACTGCATGGCAACCTGAGCCCATACTTAAATAATGAAATATGAAAGTTAAACCTCATACTTTACCATTTGTATTATCCTATTTGAAGGGTTGACACTGTAAAGTAGTTGCATTAATGCAAGAAACGTATTCATTTTTATTTTTTTTAAAAATGTAAAAGTATTAATTCCATACTTGTTATCATTACCTGAATGATTCCGCATATGTCAAGCAGTTCATCTTCCGTCACTTCGTCTTCAAGTTTGTAAAATCTGCGAAGAAGTTTGGCCACAGCAAA
>CM032232.1:9962500-10057500 GCA_019009955.1 Riptortus pedestris
AGATAGAGAAAAACTTTATATAACAATATTTATAGTAAATTTAATTTGCAATAAGATTTATTATATACATTTTTTGATCCGACATATAGTAACGGAAATATTTCCTATTTTCAAAATTCTCCCCCTCTAAACACACCCCTCCCCCGTCCACTGGTCCGATTTTAGCCGTTAACGAACTTTATTTTTATTTTTACATAAAACGGCCAAATACCGAGTTTGGTAATGATCAAACAAAAATTGCGACTGCTAGAGCGGTAACAGACAGATATATACATAGATAGATAGATAGATAGATAAACAGTTTTGAACGGACCTCATTTTCGTCATCTCCTGGGTAGGATCGATGGACATATGAAGAAAAATTTTGAAAATTCCGTCATGAGTACAACCTCAATAGCTGATTTCCCTTAAGGGAAATCTGCTAAAACTCCAAAACATATGATAATTGAGATAGCCATTCAAATCAAATTTATACCTGACGAAGATGGACGCATTTCCATCAAAAATTCCAACCGCTGGAGCAGATAGACGAAATCCTCACAATAAATATGAATAAGGTAAATTCTAATATGCTTCAGTTATTGTTTTTCTTTCAGGTGAGCCATCGGCAGACCTGTTTGTTTACATTTGAAACGCTTCCAGCCGGCAGGGGAATGATTTCATATTACCGTTTGTATTAGCAGATTTCCCTTAAGGGAAATCAGCTATTGAGGTTGTACTCATGACGAGATTTTCGAAATTTTTCTTCAAATGTCCATCGATCCTACCCAGGAGATGACGAAAATGAGGTCCGTTCAAAACTGTATATATATATCTATATATATATATATATATATATATATATATATATATATATATATATATATATATATATATCTATATATTTGTCTGTTACCGCTCTAGCGGTCGCAATTATTGTTTAATCGTTACCAAACTCGATATTTAGTCGTTTTATGTAAAAAGAAAGATCAAGTTCGTTAACGGCTGAAATCGGTCCAGGGGGAGGGGGGGTTTAGAGGGGAGGATTTTCGAAAATTCGAAATATCTCCGTTACTATAGGTCGGATCGAAAACTTGTATAGAACAAATCTTATTGTAAATTAAATTTACTATAAATATTGTTATATACATTAATTCACTATCTTGAATATTAACCGAGATATTGGCATTTTTCAGTTTTCAGCCATCAGCAAACCGCCACTTCTACTCATGTTACATAAGCAATACTCTGCTACATAATAAATCACATTATTCCAAGTTTAAATACCAAAAATTGTATTCAAGAGCCCTTTATTATACGAGATACATGCAAATATGTCCTGGCGACCCCCCCCCCGTCTTAAGGTTTTCGACTACTAAAATTTGATTGATAGGGATAACAATTATTCTGACTCATTATTAATTACAGTACTAGATATAGTAAATAGTTCTCAATAAAATTAATATGTTATATTCTGATATATTTCAGTAATAGTTTTTCTTTACTGTGTGAGGAGGGCAGACCCGTTTGTTTACAATTCTAACCTAACGCTTCCTGTCGGCAGGTTATTGAAATTGGATGGACCATTTCTTATTTCCGTTTGTATTTATTCACGGTGGTGTTGTGTTACCAGTATATAGATTTATCTATTACTAAACTTCACGAGGGAAATCTGCTTAGTTTACGCAGCCCCTGCGTGACGGACTTTATTTATTAGCTTAATATTCACTTTACTATTGTGTTAGCAGCATGTAGGTTTATGTATTATTAATCTTCACAAGGGAAATCTGCTTAGTTCACGCAGCCTCTTTTAGCAGATTTCCCTTAAGGGAAATCAGCTATTGAGGTTGTACTCATGACGGAATTTTCGGATTTTTTCTTCAAATGTCCATTGATTCTACCTAGGAGATGACAAAAATGAGGTCAGTTCAAAACTATATATATATATATATATATCAATCTATCTATGTATATATTTGTCTGTTACCGCTCTAGCGGATGCAATTTTTGTGTAATCGTTACCTAACTCGATATTTAGTCGTTTTATGTAAAAAGAAAGATCAAGTTCGTTAACGGCTCAAATCGGACTAGGGGGATGGGGGGTTTAGAGGGGAAGAATTTTGAAAATGGGAAATATCTCCGTTACTATAAGTCGGATCGAAAAAGTGTATATAACCAATCTTGAAAATTAAATACACTATAAATGATGTTATATACATTTATTCTTTATCTTGAATATTAACCGAGATATTTGCATTTTTCAGTTTTCAGCCTTCAGTAAACCACCACTTCTACTAGTGTTACATAAATAATGCTCTGTTATATTTAAAAAAATATTAATTGAAGCCTAAATACCAAATATTGTTTTCATTGAACTTTTACTTTGTGAGATATATGCAAATACGTTCTGTTGACTCCCCCCCCCCTTCATTTGTTTTTGGATTACTAAAATTTGAGTGATTGAGATAAAAATGATTCTGATTCATTACAAATTACACCACTGGCTTTAGTAAATTGTTTCAATAAAATTGAAAATGTCTTATTCAAATATATTTCATTAATTGTTTGTCTTTCCGGTATATCTATGCAGCGCTACGAGGTTGGCTTGCCTGTTTGTTTGCAATTCAGCCTTGTATTGTACATTTACTGAGCATTCACGGCTGTGTTACCTGTATGTATATTTATCTATTGTAAACCTTCACGTGGGAAATCTGCTTAGTTCACGCAGCCTCTTTTTTATATTAGCCAGAGCCATTTGTGCCATGTGGTACATGGAATCTTCCGATCCGACGCGGGAATAAGAGGATCCTCATAAAGATGAAGAAGCGAGCGGGGAGTAACAGTTATTGGTGTGATGGCGGAGATAAAGGCCCTCATATGCTCCCTGATAACAGTTTATGCTCCGGCTTAGCACTCGAGTGCCTTGCCCACTCTAACTTTATCACTCCAATAGTTAGGCTAAAGCCTCCCAAGCTACTCCCGAACTGTTACTCGTCTTAATGGGGTCACTTGGTCTCGCAATTCGGATCTGCGGTCTTATAATCCGACCCGACCCTCCCCCACCGTATAACATGCAAGAATGTAATTAGTTTTGATATGCACGACCTACACTCTAGAGCAAAGAGGATTAATGTTGAATAATTTTCAATTTGTGCTCATGATCCACCTTATATTGGAAGATTCATATCAAGCTGTTAAATGTCTGTCACGCAGGAGCTGCGTAAACGAAGCAGATTTCCCGCGTAGTGGTATAACACACATGAACTCGTCTCACCACATACTCTCTATTTCAAAACGGGGGAAGGGGGAACTGAAAAAAGAAAGTGCCTAGTAATTGAGTTCCGAAGAAACTGTATAGAAGAACAATTGTAGAGCAACAATAGCATAACAAGAGTGGTTACGACACGACTGTTAATATCGAGGATATTTTTAATCCCCCCCCCCTATTCAGCCATTAACTTAATGGCTCAATAGTACGTAAAGAACCAGTTAAATATTGAGTATGGTTCCATTCACAACATCAAAATCTTAACTGATTACGTCATCGTACTACGTATTTGCTTGAATCGCACCCAGTACAACGTTTAATGAAAACAACATTTGATATTCAAGATTTCAATGAAGAGCTTTATGATATAACAGCTTATTCCTAATATAGCATGAGTCAAAGTGGAGGTTTACTGAAGGCTGAAAACTAAAAAATGCAAATATGTCTGTTAATACTAAAGGTAGAGAATAAATGTAAATAACATATTTGTAGTACATTTTATTTGAAGAACGGTTCTATACAATATTTCAATACTGCGTATAATAACGTAAATATTTCGACTTTTCGAAATTCCCATTCCAAATCCTCCCCCTTCCACTGGTTCCATTCGTCGGGCCGAAAAATAGTATAGAACCAATCTTATTGCAAATAGAATATACTATAAATATTATTATATACATTTATTCTCTATCTTCAATATTAACCGAGATATTTGCATTTTTCAGTTTTCAACCTGTAGAAAACACCCACTTCTACTCTTGTTACATAAACAATACTCGGTTATGTAATAAACCACATTATTCGAAGCCTAAATACCAAATATTGTTTTCAAGTGATCTTTATTATACTAGATCCATTCTAGTATGTTCTATTGATCCTCCCCCCTTTTTAAGTTCTTGGACTAGTAAAAGTTGATTGATTGAGATAAAAGTTATTCTGATTCATTATAAATTACAGTACTAGATATAGTAAATATTTTTGAATAAAATTAATACGTTATATTCTGATATATTTCAGTTATTGTTTTTCATTTCGGTGAAAATTCGGCAGACCTGTATGTTTACATATCAGGGACTTCCCGTCGGGAAGTTATTAAAATTGACTGAAAGATTTCTTGGAGAGAGAGAAAAAAAAAACTTCCAATTCTTCACAATTTGTTTATTTCAGCGCTAAGCTCTTTCAACTAAGTGCATTGGAGGGGCTGGAGATCGCATTGAATAAGAAACTTATTGGTAGTCGCTCTTTGAACAAGAAGACCGATTGTTATAAGTCTTCAATGGGGGGGTACTGGACCTCGACGATATCTCCCGCGTGCCAGCCAGTCGCTTGCTGTCTTCCCCAATGAGCGCATGCAAGTAGGTCAGTAATATATTTCTATACCACAATAGATCTCTCACTCTCTGTATTTCATTTTAAGATATGACTTAAGTACATTTATTATGTTCATTGTTAGATATTTATTTTGTATTTTATTTATTGATGTTAACATGTTTTATGACCCTGTTGCAATGTATAGAGTTTTTATTAATGTTATTGTTTTTCATGTGTAGCTCTGAAGATGGAGACATTAGTCTTTGAAAGCGCTTAGCGCTGAAATAAACAAATTGTGAAGAATTGGACACACTCCCATTTCTTCACTAATTGTAATGGACGATATGAGATCGGCTAACTTCGGGTCTAGTAGTGAGTTTCCGTCAAAAGCTAGTTCGGCCGATTCCGAAACTGTACGGCTCACGTGAAATTTCTCTCTAGGAAAACTTCACGTGGGAAATCTGTTTAGTTTACGCAGCCCCTGCGTGACAGACTTGTTTTTAGTTTTCAGCCTTCAGTAAACCCCAAATCCTACTAGTGTCATTTTAACAATAAGCTGTTATATCATGAAAGACTTCATTTGAAGCTTCAATACAAAATATTGTTCTGATTGAACTTTACTTTTTGATGTAAATGTAAATACGTCGAGCTAGAGGGAAATCTGCTTAGCCACCCCCCCCCTTCATGAAGGACGTCTTTAGTATTTGAAACATCTTCTCTTAGTATTACAAACACAAAACTGGAAATCACTATTTTTACAGTTTGAGTATGATTTTTGAGGAAAGTTGTTTATTCTTTCTTTTTGTTTTTTTTTCTCTCTCCAAGTAAACATTCTTCATTTCCAACAAACACTGCCGTGGAAAGATTTCTCATTACAGAATGTATTTATCCACTTAATATTTACAGTGCTGTTGTGTTACCACTATGTATATTTATCTATTGTTAAACTTCAAGAGGGAAATCTGCTTAGTTTACACAGCCTCTGCTTGACGGAATTTTATTCATTATAACACTATCAACTCACATTCAATTTCTATTTTCTATTTGAACAATACTGAAGGAAAAATTGTAACATTTACTATAATAAGTAAAGTATCTATATGAGATAAGTAACTTTAGTTTACCTTTTCCTTTCTTTTGGTCATAGCCCATTCACACTCTGGCCTATGAGTGGGGGAGTCTGCACATGCTGGCGAGCATACCGGCCATCCACACCTCTGGCAGACTAGACCCGGGGCAGACAGGCCGTTGTGGCATCCCAGGCAGACTGGGCCGGTTATCTGTGCAGGGCCTGATATCAGGGCTTTCTCGCGGATGACCACCTCGCCGGCTTTGATGTTCCTCTTGGCTGCGAGGCATCGGCCGAGAATCTTATCTTCGACAACCTGTAAACAGATTACAAACTCATGTATGCAAACATATATTTTAAAAAGTCCGTCACGCAGGGGCTGCGTAGACTAAGCAGGTTCCCACATGAAGTTTTACAATAGAGAAATTTCACGAGAACCGAACAGTTACTGAAACGGTCAAACTCGCTAGCCGGAACTCACGACTGCAACCGAAGTTAGCCGACCTCCTCATGACCTGTTACGCTCAATAAAATGCATATATCTCGGTTAATATTGAAGATAGAGAATAAATGTATATAACAATATTTTTAGTAAATATAATTTGCAGTAAGACTGGTTCTATACATTTTTAGCAGATTTCCCTTAAGGGAAATCAGCTATTGAGGTTGTACTCATGACGGAATTTTCGAAATTTTTCTTCAAATGTCCATTGATCCTACCAAGGAGATGACGACAATGAGGTCCGTGCAAAACTGAATATATATATATATCTATATATATATATATATATATATATATATAGCTATATATAAACAGTTTTGAACGGACATCATTTTCGTCATCTCCTAGGTAGGATCGATGGACATTTGAAGAAAAAATCCGAAAATTCCGTCATGAGTACAACCTCAATAGCTGATTTCCCTTAAGGGAAATCTGCTAAAAGAGGCTGCGTGAACTAAGCAGATTTCCCTCGTGAAGATTAATAATACATAAACCTACATGCTGCTAACACAATAGTAACATGAATATTAAGCTAATAAATACAAACGGTAATATGAAATCATTCCCCTGCCGGCTGGAAGCGTTTCAAATGTAAACAAACAGGTCTTCCGGTGGCTCACCGGAAAGAAAAACAGTAACTGAAACATACCTTAAATATAAATATGAATTTACCTTATTCATATTTATTGTGAGGATTTCGTCTATCTGCTCCAGCGGTTGGAATTTTTGTTCTCCAAATTTTTGATGGAAATGCGTCCATCTTCGTCAGGTATAAATTTGATTTGAATGCCTACTTCAATTAATCATATGTTTTGGAGTTTTTATTAGCAGATTTCCCTTAAAGAAAATCAGCTATTGAGGTCGTACTCATGACGCGATTTTCAAAACATTTCTTCAAATGTCCATCGATCCTACCCAGGAGATGACGAAAATGAGGTCCGTTCAAAACTATATATATCTATATCTATATATATATATAAAATTGTAACCTCTGTCTGTACATTGATTTTTTTCGCGAAATTTCACGATAACTTTTCGTTTCACATGTCATAGACACCATAACTGCATTTTGTTTCTTTGGTGTCTGTTTGTTTGTTTGTTTGTTTATTTGTTTGTTTGTTTATTTGTTTGTTTGTTTGTTTGTTACCTTTTCACGCAAAAACGGCTGAACCGAATTTTATGAAACTTGGTATGTATATTACTACTAACCCAACTTAGACTTTAGGCTATATTAATATCCTCTGAGACGAACAGGAGTGGGGGTTATAAGGGAAGCCTGAAATTAAAAATAGCGATATTTCGATTCCTATTGGTTTTTCGGCAATTATGCACATAACAAAAGTTGTTTATTTTGTTATTTAGAGTAACTATTGTTATATACTTTTTTTTCGTGTACCGAATTATAAACGAGATATACGCAAAAACCTATAACGAATGTGAACAATTTTATTTGAGACGAAAGACCCTACCGAAATGAATAAAACTCGGTATGTGCATTAGTACTAACGCTTTTATTATAATAAGCCATACTAACATTTCTAGGGACGGACAGGATTGGGGGTTGTAAGGGACGCCTGAATTTAAAATAGCGGTATTTCGTTTTCTATTCGTTTTTTGGCAAATATGAACATAACAAAAGTTGTTTATTTTGTTATTTAGAGCAACTTTTGTGATATTCATTTTTGTCTTTTAACAAAGTATAAACGAGATATACTCAATAAACTATAGCGGGAGTCAACTATTTCATTGGGCGCTAACGATTAAACCGAACTTAAAAAAACTCGCTATGTCAATTAGCATTAATTCTTCCATGATTATAAACTATATTAAAATTTTTAGATTAGAACGGGAGTGGGGGTTATAAAGGAGGCCTGAAATTAAAATTCGCGATATTTCATTGTCTATTTGTTTTTCGACAAAGGTGCACATAACAAAATTTGTTTACTTTGTTATTTAGAGTAACTTTTGTTTTATACATTCTTTTGGAAACAATTTATGAAGCAAGTAATTTGGGTAGAAATATTGATATGCTCAACAATTCTTTCCATCATGAACTCCCAGGTACCTCACCTGGAAAAATTAATTGAAATCTATGTTAATATTTTGTCCTTAATAATTCAAATCTGTGCACAGGAGACGGGAAATATGATAATATGGAGACCAGTTAAGTCTTACATAAAAAATTAATTTTATTATTAACAAATGCCAATAACGGGTATTAACCCTAAACACTGGGACTGGTAAATGTCAAAATATTGTGCAAAGCAAAGCCTTGCCAAAAAAATACCATCACCATTCAGACTCAAATCAATTCCCGGGCGAAGCCGGGTATCTGAGCTAGTATATATATAAAATTGTAACCTCTGTCTGTACATTGATTTTTTTTGCGAAATTTCACGATAACTTTTCGTTTCACATGTCATAGACACCATAACTGCATTTTGTTTCTTTCGTGTATGTTTGTTTGTTTGTTTGTTTGTTTGTTTGTTTGTTACCTTTTCACGCATAAACGGCTGAACCGAATTTTATGAAACTTGGTATGTATATTACTACTAACCCAACTTAGACTTTAGGCTATATTAATATTCTCTGAGACGAACAGGAGTGGGGGTTGTAAGGGAGGCCTGAAATTAAAAATAGCGATATTTCGTTTCCTACATCATTTTCGGCAATTATGCACATAACAAAAGTTGTTTAATTTGTTATTTAGAGTAACTTTTGTTATATACACTTTTGTCGTATACCTAAGTATAAAGGCGTTATACGCTAAAAATGATAGCGGAAGTCAACAATTTTATTTGGCACAAAAGACTCAACCGAACTAAACCAAACTCGGTATGTGAATTAGCACTAACGTCTTCCTTATAATAAGCCATTCTAACATTTCTAGGGACGGACAGGAGTGGGGGTTATAAGGGAGGCCTGAAATTAATAATAATGATATTTCGTTTCCTATTGGGTTTTGGGCAAATATGCACATAACAAAAGTTGTTTATTTTGTTATTTAGAGAAACTTTTGTCATATACACTTTTGTCGTATACCTAATTATCAAGGCGTTATACGCCAAAAAGTGGTAGCAGAAGTCAACAATTTTATATGGCACAAATGACTCAACCGAACTAAAACAAACTCGGTATGTGAATTAGCACTAATGTCTTCATTATAATAAGCCATACTAACACTTCTAGGGACGGGCAGGAGTGGGGGTTATAAGGGAGGCCTGAAACTAAAAATAGTGATATTTCGTTTCCTATTGGGGTTTTGGCAAATATGCACATAACAAAAGTTGTTTATTTTGGTATTTAGAGAAACTTTTGTCGTATACCTAATTATAAAGGCGTTATACGCCAAAAAGTGATAGCAGAAGTGAACAATTTTATTTGGCACAAAAGACTCAACCGAACTAAACCAAACTCGGTATGTGAATTAGCACTAATGTCTTCCTTATAATAAGCCATACTAATATTTCTAGGGACGGGCTGGAGTAGGGGTTATAAGAGAGGCCTGAAATTAAAAATAGTGATATTTCGTCTCCTTTTGGGGTTTCGGCAAACATGCACATAACAAAAGTTGTTTACTTTATTATTTAGATTACTTTTTGTTTTATATATTTCTCCAGGAACAATGTGTGGAGCAAGTAATGTGCTTAGAAATATTGATAAGCTCAACAATTCATTCCAATTTGAACTACAAGGTACCCCACCGGAAAAAATTAATTCAAATGTATGTTAATATTTTGTGCTTAATAATTCAAATCTATGCATAATGCACAGGAAACGGGAAATATGACAATATGGAGAACAGTGAAGTCTTACATAAAAAAATAATTTTATTATTAACAAATCCACAGAAACGACGGGTATTTAAACTAAACACTGGGACGGGTAAATGTCAAAATATTGTGCAAAGTAAAGCCTTGCCAAAAAAATACCATCACCATTCAGCCTCAAATGAATTCCCGAGCGAAGCCGGGTATCTGAGCTAGTATATATATAAAATTGTAACCTCTGTCTGTACATTGATTTTTTTCGCGAAATTTCACGATAACTTTTCGTTTCACATGTCATAGACACCATAACTGCATTTTGTTTCTTTGGTGTCTGTTTGTTTGTTTGTTTATTTGTTTGTTTGTTTGTTTGTTACCTTTTCACGCATAAACGGCTGAACCGAATTTTATGAAACTTGGTATGTATATTACTACTAACCCAACTTAGACTTTAGGCTATATTAATATCCTCTGAGACGAACAGGAGTGGGGGTTATAAGGGAAGCCTGAAATTAAAAATAGCGATATTTCGTTTCCTATTGGTTTTTCGGCAAATATGAACATAACAAAAGTTGTTTATTTTGTTATTTAAAATAACTTTTGTTATATACACTTTTTTCGTATACTGAATTATAAACGAGATATACGCTAAAACCTATAGCGGAAGTTAACAATTTTATTTGGGACAAAAGAGCCAACCGAAATAAATAAAACTCGGTACGTGTATTAGCACTAACGCCTTCCTTATAATAAGCCATACTAAGATTTCTAGGGACGGGCAGGAGTGGGGGTTATAAGGGAGGCCTGAAATTAAATATAGTGATATTTCGTTTTCTATTGGTTTTTCGGCAAATATGCACATAACAAAAGTTGTTTATTTTGTTATTTAGAGTAACTTTTGTTATATACACTTTTGTCGTATACCTAAGTATAAATGAGTTATACGTTAAAACTTTAGCGGGAGCCAACAATTTTATTGGGCACTAACGGTTGAACCGAACTTAACAAAACTCGGTATGTCAATTAGCATTAATTCTTCCATGATTATAAGTTATATTAAAATTTTTAGGTTCGAACGGGAGGGGGCTTATAAGGGAGGCCTGAAATAAAAATTCACCATATTTACATGTACATGACTGGCTCGGCTCTCGTGAAATTTCTCTATTGTATAACCACGTGGGATATCTGCTTAGTTTACGCTGCCCCTGCGTGACGGAATTTTTCGATCGGACGTACAGTAACGGAGATATTTCGAAAATCCCCCCTCTAAACCCCCCTCCCACTTGTCCAATTTCAGCCATTAACGAACTTGACCTTTAGTTTTACATAATACGTTTAAATATCGAGTTTAGTAAAGATCAAACAAAAATTGCGACCGGTAGAGCGTTAACAGACAAATATGTTGAACTGACCTAATTTTTGTCATCTCCTGGGTAGGATCGATGGACATTTGAAGACAATTTTCAAAAATCCCGTCATGAGTATGACCTCAATAGCTGATTTCCCTTAAGGGAAGTCTGCTAAAAAATAGTGAACTATTTCAGGAAATATGGTATTTACAAGTAACAGGTTGGTCCCTGGCTTGTAGGATGGAGGCCAGTAGGACGCCAAGGAAAATGATCATGGTGTACCAGATGGTATATGAGATGGAGTGGCAAGCCAAACTACAGGTGGCAGGTCGCGACCTGAGAAGGGACTTGATGGTTTGGAATCTGGAATTGGAGGAACCTCTTTGTAACCTGCAAAACATGGTTTAAGAAAGCAGAGACTGGAAGGGTTAATACTTTGTTAATTAATATTGGAAATCCGTCTCTTTATGAAATCATTTCACAGGAAGAAAAGTTAGAGGGGGGTAATTTCAAATATTCTTAACATCTCCGTTATTATACGTCTCGGGTCGAATAATTATATAGAATCATTCTTATTGCAAATGTAACGTTCTATAAATCTAATTATACATTTTTTCACTATCTTGATTAACCAAGATATTTTCGTTTTAGCAGATTTCCCTTAAGGGAAATCAGCTATTGAGGTCGTGCTCATGACGCTATTTTTGAAATTTTTCTTCAAATGTCCATTGATCCTAACTAGTAGATGACGAAAATGAGGTCCTGTCAAAACTGCATGTATTATATGTCTGTGTATATATATATATATATATATATATATATATGTCTGTTGGTCGTTACCAAACTCGATATTTAGTCGTTTTATGTAATAAGAAATATCAAGTTCGTTAATGGCTGAAATCGGGCAAGCGGGAGGGGGGGTTTAGAGGGGAGGATTTTCGAAAAGTCGGAATATCTCCGTTACTATACGTCGGTTCGAAAATTTGTGTAGAACATATCGTATTGCAAATTAAATTTACTTGTTTCCGTCAAAAGCTAGTTCGGCCGTTTCCGAAACTGTACGGCTCACGTGAAGTTTCTCTCTAGGAAAACTTCACGTGTGAAATCTCCTTTGTTTACGCAGCCCCTGCGTGACAGACTTGTTTTTAGTTTTCAGCCTTCAGTAAACCCCAAATCCTACTAGTGTCATTTTAACAATAAGCTGTTATATCATGAAAGACTTCATTTGAAGCTTCAATACAAAATATTGTTCTGATTGAACTTTACTTTTTGATGTAAATGTAAATACGTCGCACTAGAGGGAAATCTGCTTATCCCCCCCTCCCCTGCGTGAAGGGCGTCTTTAGTACTTGAAACATCTTCTCTCAGTATTACAAACACAAAACTGGAAATAACTATTTTTACAGTTGTTTTTTTTAAATATTTATTCGTTTATTTGCAACAACATATAATACATATTACAAGCAAATGATGTGAATGATATACAATTGGCTTGATTATTCACTCGAGGTGGGAAGTTGTCCATTGACAACACATTGGAGGGAACATTGGCTGGTACTACATGGAGTTATTCTGAACACTACCCAAGGAGATCTCTTGGCCACTTACGCTTCAGTCGTCGTCTTGGGATTTCTGGAATGTGGGTAGCTGAAAGTGATTCGACTAGAGGATTAGGAAGGTCGGGAAGGAGAGAGTGGAATTTCTGATATCGGGATTTTGCGAGGGTATGGACAAAAGGAATGTTGAGGTCATTATGGAGAGTTAAATTGGATACGTAAAATGGGGATCTTTAATTTTGCGGAGTATTCTGGATTGGAGGGTTTGGATTTTGTAGGAATTTGAAGGTTTAGTGGAACCCCAAAGTTCAAGTCCGTACGTCCATATTGGTCTGAGTACTGTCGTATAAATCAGTCGTTTGTTGCGTAGTGATAGTTTAGATCTGTTGTCAAGTAGTCTTCGTAGAAGCCTGTACCGTCGGTTCACTTCTTGTCGTTTTATTGTGATGTGAAGTTTCCAAGTTAGTCGCTTGTCTAATGTGAGTCCTAGATACCTAATTTGTGATTTTTGGGGAATTATTGCGCTATTGAGTGTAACTGAAGGGCAAATGGAACGTGTTTTTACAGTTAGAGAATGATTTTTGAGGGAAGTTGTTATTTCTATCTTTTCAAGACCTGATACCTTTGAGTGTGTGGCGCTCATCTTTGCATCTCCAGAAATGTTTGAGGACACACGCGATTAATCCGAGACTTCGGCAAGCTTCTGAGCTTCTCATCCACTCGAGAATACAATTTTTCTACATCAGGTTCGATCGATTGAATCAGCAGTTTGCTTTGAAAGCATGTAAAATAGGGCAAGTAGGTCTTACTATACATCTGACTGCTTGCAGATTATCTGTTTGATGGGAAATTTCTGATCAGATCTGCTTCTTATCCTTTCTGATTCCTCCATAATTGCCTAGTGCTCTTTTGTGGCTGAGGACTCCATGAAGATCATTATATCAGAAACTAGTTCGGTTTATCTTTCATCTTCTCTCTCGTGTGCCCTTAAATCCTTCGAAATACGATGCAGACGACAAATTGTTGACATTTCTTGGATATTATCCCCAATATATTATTAGCAAACAGAACACTCGGCTCAAATATTATTCTCCTGACATCCTTGGTGTACGGGATCTTCTGTAAGTAGACACCCAGATGCCTACCACATACGACGCCAGATATGTATTCACATTTGAGATAGCCTGAAGAAGCTAGAAGAATCATTAGGGAAACATTGTTAAAAAATAACTTGGTAAGCCCAATACCGAAAGAGCTCAATAATAAATATTGATTGAGAGCTTCCTCCACCATATATTTTTCGGTACTTATAGGCTTTCGGAAGGCCAGCCATTTAAAGAAGATTATTAAATCATAATTTATTTATTATTTAAAATAACACTTGTAGATATTATTTAAATGTAATTATAAATTAGAGCTATCCCAAAACTGGACGATGTTCCCGAGTAGCTAAAATAAAAAGCGAAAAAAATAAAAATAAAGCGGTCGTCCCCGACCATCGTCTTTCACATCAACTCTACAAGGTAGCTGTCCAACTGGAATCGATAATAAACGATCACGAATCGCCAAGGTAAGCATACAGAGCTGTAGCACTAGCATATCACAAAAACTCTTCACTCTCTACAAACTAGCAATACAATGCGCTCCCATTTCCAGTAGCGCATTGTCAGCAGTCTGCATGGCTTAGCCCCCGCTAAGCGCTCGCTCTCATTTCGGCACTCTATATCTAAACAAAAATTACTACACCACACCTCCCGTTAACTATTTTCTCATTTTATTTATTTAGGTGTGTCGCAATTTTAGAGATTCATATTTACTCATATTATCAAACTAAAAGTTTTAAGTTTTGGTAAAGGTATAACCACCTTATAATAAAAGAAAAATATGATAAAATATCTACAGTCGTAGGTCGCAGGGCACGGTTACATTTTCTCCAGTGGATATTAATCTTAGCAAATTCTAATTCTTTAAGTCTAAGGTTCGATAAACGTTTTAAATGTAGTTGAAAAGATGTTAGTTGGAGGTGTTTCATGATCGTGATTGATGTATGGGCCGTTGTCGTGCAGTAGTTCTGATAGGTCTTGTCAGTTATTAGTCTGCAGTCTGTAAGTAAGTGTTTGATAGTTAGTTGTGTATTGCACAGTGTGCATAAAGGTGGTTCAGTCCTAGTCATGAGGTGTCCGTGTGTTGCTGTGTCAATGGCCGTGCCTCAAACGACCAAGAACTACTTCTTTTCTTCTAGTGTTCTGATTACTTGACAGCCATTCACGAATAGTGTCATTTATTTCTCGTAGTTTTGCGACTCATAAATCGTAGTGCACGCAAAACATTTCGACCGCTATATATGCTAGGTTGTTACAAAAGTCCTTGTTCACAAAATTAATTTTATTCAAATGTGAGTACAAAATTTACAAATCAAATTTATTCTTCAAAATACAGGCCATCATTTTCAACTACTTTAACCCATCTTTCAGCCAAAAGTTGTATTTGATGTTGATACCACTCTGCAGTTTTCGAGGCAAAGAACTCATCGCATCCAGATTTGACATCATCGAAGTTTTCGAAGCGCCGACCTTTCAAAAAATGCGCCATTGACCTGAAAAGTCCATAGTCAGACGGTGCGACGTCTGGGCTGTAAGGAGGGTGGGGCAAGACGCTAATCCCGTTCATTTCTGAAAATTTTTCTTTAACTAATCGTGAGCGATGAGCAGGGGCGTTGTCTTGCTGAAATAACGCTTGATTCCTATTAATCAAAGCGGGGTATTTCACTTTTAAAACTTCATATACCCTATCGAGCTGTTGACAGTATAGCTCAGCGTTGATAGCCCTGCCCTCTGGAACCAGCTCCAAGTGCAAAATGCCTTCATAATTCCACCAAACACAAAGCATAATCTTTTTTCCGAATCGATCTTGGCGTACCCCTGCTTGAGCTGGTAGGGTTTTTTAAAAATTTCCATTTTTCCGTGTTTAGATGCACCACACTTTCCCCTTCCACTGCACAAATTGCACTCGGCTGAGGTTTTTGCACTTAAACATTTTTTCCAATAATGCCTAAGAAGGCCGCGGATGACAAATTTTTCTTCCGACATTTCTGGTGAAATTTAATAAACTGAATGAAAGGCAGGGACAGTTGGTGGACATAAATAATTAGAGGATTAGTTAATGTAAACATTGACATAAGAATTGTATTCGTCAGAGATGAAATAAGGATTAAATTAGAGACCTCCATGTAAACAACTTGATACGACTTGGACAGCTACCTTCCAGAGTTCATCTGGCAGAAGACTGCCTGGTATGACCGTTTTATCCAGCTTCTCCAGTGTCTTTCCAGTTCGGATATCGTCTAGTTTTGGGCTAACTCTAATTTATAATTGCATTTTGTTATTCAATGAATTCTAGAAGTGTTATTTCAAATAATAAAGTGTTTTTAATATGATTTAATAACCTTCTTTAAATGGTTGGCCTCTTGATAATCGATAAGGACCAGATCGGCTAATATAAAAGAAAAAAGAGAGAATATTTTTTCGCCGTTCAGAAAAACATCCATTCATTTATTTACCACCAATTCCAGTTACACGTTTAATTAGTGGTTCTATGGCGAAAATGTTGACCTTACAATTAGTCATCTCTTTAAGGTTACAAAAAAAAAATAAAAATGGCTGCGACAGGCTCGCCAACGTAGGCGATCAAAAGAAGGCAATAAATCATTCTTCTATTGAGTATGGAATACATCTCATCTGTATTCAACCATTTCAAACAGCAACTCCATTCAGTCGCTCTATTCAAAAGCTTTCCCTTTCAAAAAGCCAAGCAACTGATTAAAAAGGAGAAAAAAGTTTGGCATTTCCATTATAATTTCTTTTTCACTTTAATTTTCAGATTTATACAGAATATACCCACGATTTATCAGTCTATTCATATTATATTATTTCTCATAAATGTAGTATTTTTTATAATAGGACTTAGAAAAAATGTCGAGCACCCTTAATAACTTATTTTTATTCATTTATCACATCAGACGTGATATGCCCTTTAAAAAGTAGACATTTACAATGTCAAAGAACAAAAGACCGGGACTGCGTTAACTAAGCATATTTCCGACGTGCGCCAAATATTTGTATTTATCTTAAAAATTATAAGTCCAATAAAAACAATATTTGGTATTTAAGTCTGAGATAAAGTGCTTCTTGATATAAAAGCTAATTGCTAATATAGCATGAGTAGGAGTGGAGTTTTACTGAAGGCTGAAAACTAAAAAAATGTAAGTATCTCGGTCAATAATCAAGATGTTGAAAGAAATGCATATAATAACATTTGTAGACCATTAGCAGATTTCCCTTAAGGGAAATCTGCTATTGAGGTCGTACTCATGACGCGAGTTTCGAAAAATGTCTTCAAATGTCCATCGATCCTACCCAGGAGATGACGAAAATGAGGTCCGTTCAAAATTATATATATATATATATATATATATATATATATATATATATATATATATATTTGTCAGTTAACCCTCTAGCGGTCGCAATTTTCGTTTGATCGTTACCAAACTCGATATTTAAACGTTTTATGTAAAAATAAAGATGAAGTTCGTTAATGGCTGTAATCGGACCATTGGGAGGGGGGGGGGGTTTAGAGGTGAGGATTTTCGAAAATTCGAAATATCTCCGTTACTATACGTCGGAACGAAAACTTATATAGAATCAATCTTATTGCAAATTTAATTTACTATAAATAGTGTTATATACATGTATTCCGTATCTTGAATATTAACCGAGATATTTGCATTTTTCTGTTTTCAGCTTCTGAAATGAGATCGGCTAACTTCGGGTCTAGTCGTGAGTTTCCGTCAAGAGCTAGTTCAGGCCATTCCCATAACTGTTCGGCTGTCTATTGTAAAACTTCACATGGGAAATCTGCTTAGTTTACGCTGCCACTGCATGACGGACTTTTCTCATTATCCGACAAGCTTTCTGGATAATGTTTTACCTCGAAGGCACTGCAGGCATTCTTATGAGATTTCCAGTCCAGCTTCTGATGCTCCTTGGAACAGTAGACAACACTTAAGCAGCCGGCGCACTTCTGCTGGGCTGGCTGACCGCAGAGATGGCAACCCCCACCCTCCACCATCCTGCATCAGAGGAGTAACCTGCAAGAACCATTTCAAATATTTTAAAGGAATCATATAATAGGCAATTTAGTAAAAAATGAAATCTTATTTGAATGAAGGCTCAAAAAATGATTATCTTTAGTCTCATCTTAAATAAAAATGGGAGGAATCTACAACTAACCTAAATTCACTTAGTGTCATAAGTAGAAACATTTTTTTTTGTTTAAACAATTTCTACAATCCTTTTCGTTTCAATTAAAAACAATATCTGAGTTCTTATTAGTGAACTCCTACTCTTGCCGATTTCCCTTAAGAGAAATCAGCTGTTGGTGTTATACTTTTGGCGATTACGAAAAAGAGGTCCTGTAAGGGCGGGCGGTGAGCTTTTAAGGTAATAATAATAAGAGAGCATTAGACTGAAATAAAATTAATAAAAGAGATAATTCAATAATAAGAAAGCATTAGACTGAAATATTTACTATTTTATGGAAAGATGAGGGTGAATAATACAAGCCACTATTTGAGTTCTCCAAAGAATCAAAATATATTAATAAAGAATAGCATATAAATATAACCTTATAGTAATGAACCTTTTGTGCGGTTATAACAGAATGAGACTAATTTGATACACTTTAAACCTGAAAAGAATACTAATTTAGGGACTAACCTTAAATCTAAGGAAACAAACATTAAATTGTTGATAAAGAAGTGATAAAAACAAAGAAACTTTATGAAATATGACTATACAACATAGACAGAACAAAATGGCTACCCTTTGTTCGGATTGTAAACTTTAGCGGCCAGCCAATAATATATAAACACTAAATAATGATTGAAATGTCCTATATCATGAGTACTCATTTAAAACGCCGACAATGCTAGCATTATAATAGAGAAAGAGGTACCTTTTAGAAAACTATACTTTCCATGCGCCGGGTTTTCTTTCCGTGTTATTTGTGTTCTACAGAAGATTTCTTCTTCTCGCTGGTGCAAAATAATAGCGTATCTTCGATGCGGGGATCCTTTCTGAATACAGGAGCGGCGGGAGCAGAACAGTGTTCACCTTTCTTTGCGGAGCAATCCAAGCCCGTCCTTTTCACTCGAGCGATGGAATCCAACTCTAATGTAATGGCCGCTCAGATCAAGCGGGCGCTCCGTCCTGTAGGCCAGCGCTGCAGTTTCCGCTATTGGCCACAGCCTTGGTGACCCTGACAGGGCCGTGCGGCCGGTTAGTGAACTAAGAAAGCGCGGGAGATACGACTGAACAGGTCCCTTCAAAACTGTAAATACGTATATTTGTCTTTTAACGCACTAGTGGCCGCAATTTATGTTTTAATGTTACCTAACTCGAAATTTAAACGTTTCGTGTAAAATTAAAGATCAAGTTAGTTAATGATTGAAATCCGACTACTGAAACGGGAAGTTTAAAGGGGAAAAGTTT
The DNA here is from genome assembly GCA_019009955.1 of Riptortus pedestris. NCBI lineage: Eukaryota > Metazoa > Arthropoda > Insecta > Hemiptera > Alydidae > Riptortus > Riptortus pedestris. Next base: position 9,981,853 of record CM032232.1, read on the forward strand.
TAAAATCCTTAATATCTCCGTTATTATGGGTCGGATCGAGAAATCGTTTAGAACCAATCTTATTGAAAATGTAATGGCCTAAACATTTTGTTATGTACTTATTACCTCTGTATTGATTATTAAACGAGCATATTTTTAGTTACCGGCCTTCAATAAACCCTACCTTTATGTTTTGAAATAAATGGAAAATACGTGTCGCGCGTGGGTAATCTACATATTTAACGTAGTCTCTGCGTGACGGACTTATTTTGTTTTCAGCCTTCAGTGAACTCCCACGCCTTCTCATGTCATATTAACGATAAGCTGTTATATCACGAAGCACTAAATTTGAAGCAGAAATACTAAATATTGTTCTGATTGAATTTTTATTGGAAATACGTTGTGCACGTATTTGGCACGAATTATTGAACCTCTTATAATAAATAACTTTAAATAAGTATAATTCTGTCAAGCAGGACCTGCGTAAACGAAGCAGACATCTCACTAAATATTCTATATTTCTGGGTAAAAACCCCGATGATTATAAAGGGGAGGGGAAGGGTTACTGAAGGTTGAAAACAAGAAAGAACGAATAACTCGCTTAATACTTGTCTTAAGAAAAAAAGTCCGCCACGCAGGGGCTGCGTAAACTAAGCAGATTTCCCACGTGAAGTTTTACTCTCATCCGTTATCTGCCCCGATTTCATAAGAATGCAAATATCTCGGTTAATATCAAAGATAGAGAATAAATGTATATAACAATATTTATAGTAAATGTAATTTGCAATACGATTGATTCTATACAATTTTTCAATCCGACGTATAGTAACGGAAATATTTCGAATTTTAGAAAATCCTCCCCTCTAAACTCCCCCTCCCACTGGTCCGATTTCAGCCATTAACGAACTTGATCTTTCTTTTTACATCAAACGACTAAATATCGAGTTTGGTAACGATCAAACAAAAATTGCGACCGCTAGAGCGGTAACAGATAAATATATATATATATATATATATATATATATATATATATATATATATATATATATATATATACAGTTTTGAACGGATCTCATTTTCGTCATCTACTAGGTAGGATCGATGGACATTTGAAGAAAAATTTCGAAAATTCCGCCAACCTCAATAGCTGATTTCCCTTAAGATAAATCTGCTAAAACGCAGTTTAAAATAGTTTAACAACATTAGTTCCATAGCATTTTACGATCCGACGCATTATATCGAAGATATTTTGCATTTTCGAATCCCCCCTTTCTCGACCCCTCTTATAACAAGGCCGATTTCAACCAATAACAACTATGGACTTAGGAGTTTGCATGAAATGGTTAAGTAATGAGTATGGTGTAGAGAAAATAAACATTTTTGTGACAATAACGTCAAATCTAAAATCATGACTCCACCTGACAACGAATTTCGTTGTCATGATGTATTAAACACATGTTTACTTTGCATTCAACATTAACCGAGCTATGTGCATTTATTACTTTTCATCCTTCAATAATACCCCTACTTAGTCATCGCACGCTATGAATAAGCCAACATGCTGAACCGTCTTATTACAAGCTAAAGTACGAATTAGTGTGTTCAACAAATCGCTTTAAAATGGAATACGTGCAAATACGTTCTGATGACCCCTCCCTCGTCTAGTGTTCTTTAATTATTATTATTATTATTATTATTTATTAACGTCCACTTTTTGCAACTTAGGCTAATCGGGACGGGTTATCTACAGGTTACCACCCTTTTCTAGCCAGGGTGGGACTTTAGGACGTTATTTAATGAATTTCGTCACTAAATAATTTCCTTTGCCCAGGCAAGAATCGAACTCGCCACTCTAGGTTTACCATGTGAGATAAAGGTCAACGCTTTAACTCGCATGGCTAACCTGGGCCCCATTATATCTTTAATTATTAAAGAATGAATATTATTCTCGTACGTCATAAATCGCAGCACGAGACATAGTAAATAGTTTTTTTTTTTTTTAATAAAATTAATATATAAATAAATATATTTCAGTAGTTCTTCTTTTTGGCCATAAATATTTCTACCTTATCTCTGAGAAGTTGGCTGACCCCTTTGCTTACAATTCAGACGCTTTCCGTTGAGGAGGTAATTAAAATTTAAATCGATCGAAATATTTCTCATTGTCATTTGCATTTGTTCAATTAATATTCACGATGGTGATAAGTGTAGAAGTATGTGGCTTTATCTATTGTAAAAATGTATGGTAAATTTCTTGTAAAATGTTTCTTAGGAAATCCGCTAAGTTTAAGCAGCCACTGCGCGACGGATTTTGTCGTATTTCTAAGAAAACTAATCAGCAATAATGAATAAATAGCTCACTATTTAAAGTACATTTTCAGATAATTCCAAGCATGAAGAGTGTTATTTGATGAAACAGTATTTTGCAATTAAAGGAGGGATTAAAAGAGAAAATGAAATGCCCCTGCAAGAGATGCCGATAATTAATATCTTCAATAACAACTGATTGGATTTCATAATGAATATTTATTTTTAATAAACCGAGTAGCTGGAAGCAAGTAATAATTATTTCATTTATTCGGTGGCAAATAAACGAAAATATTTAAATAACATAAAAACTTCTTAATAAAACAGCAGCTACGATCATAAGAAACGTATAAAAAAAAGTTAATTTCACAAGGGAAAAAACTAATCCCAATAAAAGCCTTTAATTCCCTTTTTGCTAGACAGGATAAAAGCTTATATTTCAACACGTGCCACTAAATGCCTTTTTCGTTTAATCTTTTATTTGCAAATTATAATGCGAATGGGAAGGATAAATTCCCATTAATGAGTTTAATCTCTTAAAAGGGGCTTAAGATTTTTGATTTTTCATCTTCCTAATAATTCGCTTATTTTATGCGAGCCTCATGATCTTCTGTACATATGGGATTAATTCTTTATAAATTGTCCACCATTAGAAAATCAATAACAGAACTCCGAATCACCAACATATTTTAGAAGAGGTTGATAGTTCCTTTTAGCAGATTTCCCTCAAGAGGAATCTCTTATTGATGTTGTTGAACAATTTACTCAAATGTCCATCGATCCTACCCAAGAAATGACAGAAATCAAGCCCGTTTAAAAGTGTATACACCTATGTGCCTGGTAACACTCAAGTGGTCACAATTTTTGTTTTATTGTTACCAAACTTGAGGAAAAATTACTTGAAATGTCCATTTCTAGCCTAAATATCAAATATTGCTCTAATTGAACTACAATTTTTAATGGACCTCTTAACAGTATTTAGAAGTTCCATTTTAGCAGATTTCCCTTAAGGGAAATCAGCTATTGAGGTTGTTCTCATGACTCTCGTGATTTTCGAAAAAGTTCCTCAAATGTCCATCGTTTTTTATTAATATTATTATTATGCGTCAGATAGAAAAATTTCGTAGAATCAATCTTATCGTAAATGTCATGTTCTATAAATGATGTTATGTGTATTTTCACTATCATTGTTAATTACCGAGATATTTGCATTTTGAGGGAAATCACCTATTGAGGTCGTACTCATGACTTGATTTTAGATATTTTTCTTCAAATTTCCATTGGTCCCACCTATAAGATGACGAAAATGAGGTCCGTTCAAAATTATATATATATATATATATATATATATATATATATATATACTAGCGGACCCGGCAGACGTTGTCCTGCATGATATATCAAGCGATTAGGATATTAAATTTAATAATATTATGTTTAAAAAAAATCTTCTTTTAATAACGCAAAAAATAACATTTGTTATGTGCACGTTTGCCTAAAAACAAATAGTAAATAAAATATCGCAAAAACTTGGTACGCAAAAAGATAAGGAAAACTGAGAGAAGGAAAAGAAGACGTTTTAGTTCTATGATTATCTGGTAGAATGCGCACTGCACGTCCTCAAAAACAAACAGTTGTAGACCAATAATTGAAATAAATCAAAACCCTCAACAATAATAATGTAAATAAATAAATATAAATAAAGAAAAGAAAATAATAGCAACATTCAAATCAAATTAAAATAAATTTGGACAATAAATAACAATGTCTGAAAGTGAAAACCTCTCGCAGCTGAAAACATTTTTATTTAGATGACATACTTAAACTCTAAGGACATACATTAGACAAATATATTAACATTTCATTACATTTCCAATAACCTCGCCCTTCGCCCTTCGACCGGAGACCTGCTCCATCTGCCGGGCCGATCTGCGGCGCTAAACCATCCGGGGAGTCACCCGAACGCGTATTTATAAATTCAATCAAATCGGTCCAGCCGTCTAGGAGGAGTTCAGTGACATACACACGTACGCTAGAATTATATATATATAAAGATGTGTATATATATATATATATATATATATATATATATATATATTTTGTTTGATCGTTATCAAACTCCATATTTAGTTGTTTTATGTAAAACGAAAGATCAAGTTCGTTAACTGCTAAAATCTAACTAGTGGGTGAATTTCAAACATTCAAAATAGCACCGTTAATATAGTTATAGTTTTATTCTCTGTCTTTAGTATTAAGAGAGATATTTCCATTTTTTAGTTTTCGGCCATCAGTAAACTCACACTCCTACTCATGTCAGCTTATTATTAGCTGTTATATTATGATTCACTATATTTGAAGCCTAAATATCAAATACTATTCTCACTGAACTTTTAGAGTTTTGAAATAAATTTAAATACATGACTCACGTGGGAAATCTGCTTAGTTAACGCAACATTTTCGTCATATCCTTGGTAGGATCGATGTACATTTGAAGAAACCGTTTTAGCAGATTTCCCTTAAGGGAAATCAGCTATTGAGGTTGTACTCATGACGGAATTTTCGAAATTTTTCTTCAAATGTCCATCGATCCTACCTAGTAGATGACGAAAATGAGGTCCGTTCAAAACTGTATATATATATCTATATATATATCTATCTATCTATCTATATATTTGTCTGTTACCGCTCTAGCGGTCGCAATTATTGTTTAATCCTTACCAAACTTCATATTTAAGCGTTTTATGTAAAAAGAAAGATCAAGTTCGTTAACGGCTGAAATCGGACCAGTGGGAGGGGGGTTTAGAGGGGAGGATTTTCGAAAATTCGAAATATCTCCGTTACTATAAATATTGTTATATATATTTTTTCTCTATCTTGAATATTAACCGAGATATTTGCATTTTTCAGTTTTCACCAAACCGCCACTTCTACTCATGTTACGTAAACAATACTCTGATACATAATAAATCACATTATTGGAAGTTTAAATACCAAAAATTGTATTCAAGAGACCTTTATTATACGAGATACATGCAAATATGTACTGGTGACTCCCCCCCCCCATCTTAAAGTTTTGGACTACTAAAATTTTATTGATTGAGATAACAATTATTCTGACTCATTATTAATTACAGTACTAGATATTGTAAATAGTTCTCAATAAAATTAATGTGTTATATTCTGATATATTTCAGTAATGTTTTTCTTTCCGGTGTGAGGCGGGACCCGTTTGTTTACATTTCTAACCTAACGCTTCCTGTCGGCAGGCTATTGAAATTGGATGAAACATTTCTTATTTCCGTTTGTATTTATTCACGGTGTTGTGTTAGCAGTATGTATATTTATCTATTACTAAACTTCACGAGGGAAATCTGCTTAGTTTACGCAGCCCCTGCGTGACGGACTTTTAAAAATAACGTTTTGAGAAAAACCTCAATAGCTGATTTGCCTTAAGGGAATTGCTAAAAATGTGTGAGTGTGTAATTTTGTACTGGGAATGGTACGATTTTTACACATACGTTCATTGCTCTATCCCCTGATTTCCACGCACGTATTTTCCTTCCGCATAGAAAGAGATAAATATAGACTGAAATAGAAGTAGTAAACAAGACTGGCTAAATTCAAATGGGGGATAGATACGAAAATAAACTCGGAAAAGCTTCCTCTTGGCTGCCCAGCCATGTTTTGACAGAAGCTGCACTCCTGTCAACAAGCGGAATGCTTTAATCATTTTAGCAGATTTCCCTTAAGGGAAATCTGCTATTGAGGTTGTACTCATGACGGAATTTCGAAATTTTTCTTCAAATGTCCATCGATCCTACCTATTAGATGACGAAAATGAGGTCCGTTCAAAACTGTATCTATATATATATATATATATATATATATATATATATATATATCTATATATAGAGAGAGAGAGAGAGAGAGAGAGAGAGAGAGAGTGAGAGAGAGAGAGAGATTCACAATTCATATATATATTTGTCTGTTACCGCTCTAGCGGTCGCCATTTTTGTTTGATCGTTACCAAACTCGATATTTAGTCGTTTTATGTAAAAAGAAAGAAAGAAAGATCAAGTTCGTTAACGGCTGAAATCGGACCAGTGAGAGGAGGGGGGGTTAAGAGGGTAGGAATTTCGAACTTTCGTTACTATACGTCGCATCGAAAAAATATACAGAAACAATCTTATTGCAAATTAAATTTACTATAAATATTGTTATATACATTTATTCCCTATCTTGAATATTAACAGAGATATTTGCATTTTTACTAAATTTGGGCCGATAACGGATTTTTGAATTTCCCGCCAAACGCTAGTTTGGCCCTTTGCCGTAATTGTACTGTTCGGCTCTCGTATGGAGATTTCTCTATTGTATAACTTCACGTGGGAAATCTGCTTAGTTTACGTAGCCCCTGCGTGATGGATTTTTGTGTTTGAAAAGGGTAGAGATTTTTTTAGCAGATTTTCCTTAAGGGAAATCAGCAATCGTGATCGTACTCATGACGCGATTTTCGAAAATGTTCTCTACTGTACTTGGATCCTACCCTGGCGATAACGAAAATGAGGTTCATTCAAAATTTAATATACACTCAACCGCAAAAAAAAAAAACCGGACACTTCATTTTAGTCGTATTAAAAGCTAATTTTTAGCAATTTTCTTTATGTGGGTATTCTAGTTATTACAGAGAATTTAGAGTCCCTTCAGGATTAGTAAACAAATAGATAAAACTCGGTTTAGATTTATTTGTCGTGAAGTTGATCTATTCTAAACTGTAAGTAGTTTTTCGCATATTTAAACATCTTTAATTATTAACCAAGCATTTTCTTTAATTAATGTTTTATTTTTATTTCGGTCCAGAATAATGGGTCTTTCAAACTTAGATGGAAGGCCGGAGCTTACGTTACATTGCCGAAACGCTTGGGGTAGCGAAGTCTACCATTCACTGTAATAAAAATGAAGAATAATTTTTTTTTTTAAATGTCAGATTTTGTTTAAATAACCTATAGATTAACCAATTATTTTAATTAAAAAGATTAATATACATATATATTAATTATATAACAAAATTATAAGACTAAATCTAAGTGTTCGGTTTTTTTTTGCGGTTGAGTGTGTCTATATATATATATATATATATATATATATATATATATATATGTCTCTTAACGCTCTAGCGGTCGTAAATTGTAGTTGATCGTTACCAAACTGGATATTTAACGTTTTATGTAAAATTAAAGATTAAGTTCTTTAACGGCTGAGGGGAGGAATTTCGTAAATTCATAATATCTCCGTTAATATGCGTCGGATCGAAAAATTGTATAGAATCAATCTTATAGGAAATTTTATGTTCTATAAATAATGTTATACACCTTGATTATTAACCGAGATATTTGCATTATTTTTTCGGCATTTAGTTAAACCTTAACTCCCACTCATGCCTTATTAAGCATTGAAAAAATGCCTGTTATATTGTGAATTATTTGAAGCATAAATACAAAATATTTTTCTCATTGACTTTTTAAATTTTTGAGAAAAGTGGAAATACGTGACGCACGTGGGAAATCTGCTTAGTTGACGGACGTTTTTCTTTTTCCTAAATAACATCGTTAATAATTTGGAATGCCAGTGATTGAGTGTACCAATACTTTTATTTTAATATTTAAGGAACTATTTTTTTTTTAACTAAAGAACACCAAACTGGAGAAGATATCTATTGATTACCACAACCGAGAATCGAACCCATAACACAACCACCATACCACGAGTGTTAGAACCAAAGCCGTTCACAAAATTGTTAACCAAATATCAAAACTATAAAAAGAAAATACTAGCTTCAACAATCTATTTCCCTTCCGGCGAATCTACACAAATCATTTTACTAATTTTTATAGTGGAACGATATTCTAAAAAAAAAAAAGTCCGTCACGCAGGGGCTGCGTAAACTAAGCAGATTTCCCCTGTGAAGTTTTACAATAGAGAAATCTGCATACTGGTAACACAATACCACCGTGATTAGATAATGAGAAATCTTTCAGTTAATTAAAATAAATACCCAACTGAAACGGCTACTGAATTGTAACAATAATTTATATTTTAATAACTCTAATTTTATTAGTCCAAGAACTAAAGATGGGGGGCGGATGAGCAGAAGGAATTTGCATAAATCTCACAAAGTAAGGAGGGAAAGGTAAGGTTAAAAACGACAGGTTAGAAGAAGCTTCCGCCTGAGCCGAGAAATGACGAAGATGGCCGACATAATCCGAACTATACCCCACCACAGACTTCATAAAAATGCAAATATCTCGGTTAATATTCAAGATAGAGAATAAATGTATATATCAATATTTATAGTAAATTTAATTTGCAATAAGATTGGTTCTGTACAATTTTTCGATCCGATGCATAATAACGGAGATATTTTGAATTTTCGAAAACCCCCCCACCCTTTGGTCCGATTTCAGCCATTAACGAACTTTATCTGTCTTTTTACATAAAACGGTTAAATATCGAGTTTTGTAACGATCAAACAAAAATTTCAACCGTTAGAGCGTTAACAGACAAATATATATATATATATATATATATATATATATATATATATATATATATATATATATATATATATATAATTTTGAACGGACCTCATTGTCGTCATCTCCTGGGTAGGATCGATGGACATTTGAAGAAAATTTTCGAAAATCGCGTCATGAGTACGACCTCAATGGCAGATTTCCCTATAGGGAAATCTGCTAAAAATTGTGTGTTTCAAATATTAATTTGTTAACGTCCAGTTCATGCTAGTTTATTTGGACGGAATATCTAACGAGTTGACAGCCTTTTGTATTCTGAGGCCCAAGATTTAATGTGTTCCTTATTAAAATTTCTATAGCCCAGACGATTATCAAATCCACATGTATATTAACTAAGTTAACTGAAACCATCGGTTTAACACACATGGCTAAGTAGAGCAAGCTATTAAAATTTAAAATATTAACAAAAATCACTTACAGAATTGAGGATATGGTTCTTAAACTATTGTTTAATTTTTGTATACCAGGGTTAATCTGCAGCTAAATTATAAGCTACAACCAATCAATAGTATTGTTAGCCGTTATTATAATAATTCAGAGTAGTAGGTAATAGTTGGGTTTCGGCTAATAAAGTTTTCTAGATTCTTCTTTTAGAGGATTTTTTATTTGCTGACACTTTCGGGCAACCGTTGGTTCCCTTCTTCAGAGCAGCTATTTAATATGGGGGAAGAGCAGAGAGCACGAATTGCATACAGTGGAGACTACATTGTAACTGAGTAGTAGTCGCCAAAAATACACTTTAAACAAAAAATTCAAAAAACCACCAACCCACACACTATTGCACCAAAAGGTGACAAGGATTGGGTGGTGAACATTTCAAAGGTCAATCTTCCCTCCAATATCAACAATGTATTATCTTTAGGAGAAAAATTTGCTTTGCCTGGCAATAGCCACAAGATGATACCCAATATTCTCACTGATGTTGAGTACATCCTCACGTCGATCCCATGTAAAGAGGAAGAGCAGACAGTTACTCGTAACAAAATTACTAACATTCTCACAAACCACCTCAAAAAACCCACCCCCGACACACATAACCTACCCAAATCCTTTATACACGACATAAAATCAACCAAACATTTCCTTAAAACACACGTAGACGACATAATTTGCACCCGCGCTGACAAAGGTAACACCACAACAGTTATAATGTAGTCTCCACTGTAATGCAGTACGTGCTCTCTGCTCTCCCCATATTAAATAGCTGCTCTGAAGAAGGGAACCAACGGTTGCCCGAAACTGTCAGCAAATAAAAAATCCTCTAAAAGAAGAATCTAGAAAACTTTATTAGCCGAAACCCAACTATTACCTACTACTCTGAATTATTATAAGCTACAACAATCCTTAGTAAGCCAAGGGTAATCTTAAGGTTAATAAATTCAATTTTGACCTCTTCAGTTATCGAATTATAATTTAAAAAGTCCGTCACGCAGGGGCTGCGTAAACTAAGCAGATTTTCCACGTGAAATTTTACAATGCAGAACTCTGCATACTAGTAACACCAATTTGACGAGCCGAGCCGTTACGGAAACGGCCGAACAAGCTTTCAGCGGAATGGCACGAAGAGAACCGATAATAGCTGATCTCATCTCGTCCGTTATCCACACACACTTAAACAATAAATAACTCCTCTAAACTTCGAATTAACGTAAAAACGTATATAACAACAATTTTTATTTTATTTATTAAAAGCATTTGTAACTTAAAAAACTAAACAATACAAAAAAAAATTAAACAAAACAGAAATGGAACACTAACCAAAAAAGGAACACAGAACACAAAAAGAACAGAAAACATAAAAGGATTATAAAACATAAAAGGACCATAAAACAGAGAGAAAACACGAAAAACAGAGATGAAATCAGAACAAAATGGGAAAGAAATAGAAACGCAACTAAAAACAGAACTGGAAAAAAAAGAAGAAATAGAACACAAAAGGCGAAATTAGACACAAAAACTGAATGAAACACCAAAACGGAACTGGAATTCAAAAATGGAAATGGAACTCAAAAACAATATGGAACTCAAAAAACAAGAATGGAAATTAAAAAACCAATATTGAACACAACAAAGAAAATAAAAAAATAAATGAACAAGAGAACAAATAAAGACAAAATTCAAAGCTAAGTGCAAAACTGTAAATCAAAACTATTGATATTGGACTATAGAGAAATCAGTAATAAAATATTTAAATATTAAATAAATAAATCAATAATTAAAATAAAATTGGTGTATAAAATGAATTAAAGAAATTTAAAATAATTAAGGTTTACATAAAATATAAGTTGTTGCTGTTGACTATTTACATTAAACTCGGTACCTCCCTAATGCACACTCGAGTGAGTGAAAACGCATACACCCACACACACACACACACACACTCACACACACATACATACACAAACACAACTCGCACGCGCACATGTATAGGAAATTATAAATTTTATTTTAAAACGCAAACATTAATTTTAAATAGATTAAATTAGTTAAATTGTTGTGTATATTTTAATCTCTTTTAGATGTTGTAGTATAGTGGGTATGTATGGGCTACCTTCAGAAAGTCATGTAGGTCGTGGGGTATCTGTAAATGATCTCGTCTCTTGCAGTCTGTCAGTATGTGTTTTATTGTAAGAGTCAAATTACATACATTGCATTTGAGCTGCTCCCCTTTTTTAACTGAGCTATAAATAACAATAATTGTATAATATTACATTTGCAATAAGATTGGTTCTATGCTATTTATCGATCCGACGCATAATGACGGAGATATTAAGTCGGAGAGTTTTCGGACTCCCCCCCCCCTCTAAACCCCTTCTCCCGTTCGTCGGATTACAGCCGGTAACGAACATGATCTTTATTCTCACATAAAAGGATTAAATATGAGTTTGGTAACAACGGTAACAGACTGGCTATGTATATATAAATATTTTGAACGGAAGTCATTTTTGTCTTCTCCTGGATAGGACCAATGGAAATTTGAAGAAAAGTTTCGAAAATCGTGTCATGAGTACGACCTCAATAGCTGACCTCCCTTAAGGGAAATCTAAAGCTAAGAAATCCGTCATGCAGTAACTGCGTAAACTAAACAAATTTCATAAAAGAACCTCAATATCTGTCTGATTTCCCTTAAGGAAAATCTCCTAAAAGAGTTAAATTACCGAATTTAATTATAAACCCCAATAAAAAAACTTAAAGTTGACTTTTAGCTATAAATTACCTTTAAACCCAGTTATTTATAGAAATTTCTGACACAAAAGAAGTTATTCATTAACGTTTACATTCTATTACACTAATTGGATGAGTTATCAGAGTGGAACTGACTATTTTATTTATTAGCTTAACATGCAGCAAAAGATGACTAGGTTTGCCGAACTAAATATAAGATACTATAAATCTAGTCAATATTCTTAACTAAATAAATGTTTAATTAGTCAATGTAATTATAAAATAATTACACTTCACTCAAGTGGCTACCTAATTCTTTCTAGCTATATTTTTCAGCTATTGAGGTCGTACTCACGACGCGATTTACGAAAAACTTCCTCAAATGTCCACATATCCTACCTTGGAGATACGAGAATGAGGTCCATTCAAAATGTCCATATATAGTTTTATATATATATATATATATATATATTTGTCTGTTAACTATCTAGCGGTCGCAATTGTTGTCTGAACGTTACTAAACTCGATGGTTAACATTTTTTTTATGTAAAAATGAAGATAAAATTCGACTGAAATGGGACCAGTAGGAATGGGGTGTAGAGATGGAATTTCGAAAATTAGAAATATATCCGTTATTATACGACGGATCGAAAAAATGTATACGGCAATTCATATTCCAACTTAAATGTTCTATAATTGCTGGTATATACGTTTTTTGTTGTTTGTTTTTTCACTATCTTGATTATTAACCGAGATATTTGGATTTTTTAGTTTTCAGCCTTCAGCAAACCCCCACTCCTATTCATCTCATATTAACAATAAGCTGTTATATAATGAAGCACTTCATTATTAGCTTAAATACCAAATATTGTTCCTATTTAACTTTTACTTTTCGAGTTAAATGCAAATTCGTCGCGCACGTGGTAAATTTAACTTTTTGATACATGCTATTCGTCATAAAATAAGAGTATACTTATAGTTAAATGGTTTATGCACCAGTATTGCTTAGATAAATAAATAATGTCAATTGTAAAGCAAGATAAGTATTTAATCAGGATCAATAAGAAGGCCAAGTCCTCTACAGTTTTTTAATATAATGCAGAGTGCACTTTCGGAGTCAACGCTCCATCCTCAGTGCCTGCTGACAAACACAAACCTCGAGTTAATTTAACATTCACAGCATGGCCAAAAGGCAAAATAGACAACAGTCATAAAAAACAAACACAATATACATAGTAAAAACAATATTAATTCTACTACTATAAATTAAAGCCAAAAAAAAATAACAAGTCAAATAGTAAAAACAAACAACGGTAAGCATATGTCAAAAACTATAAATAAAATTAAAAACTAAAAAACTACCTAAATTTCAGATTTATATCACAGTGGGTGAGAACCTCGGAAAAAACTACCCAGAGGAACTGTAAGAAACATCTAAAAAATAAACAAAAACCCCATACTAATAATAGAGAGAAGATGCATTATATTAAAAAACTGTAGAGGACTTGACCTTCTTATTGATCCTGATCAATTGGTTCCTCTACCATCCAGCATATTCCAGAGATAAGTATTTACTGTAAACTATGATTGCCAAAAACTATAAAATAAATTTTGAATAGTATTTTTAAGCAGTAAATAATTGCCTTAATGGAATTTTATGAGGAAATAGTCTTTAGAATTTTGTAGTACTCAAGTATTCTACTATTTATATTCAAATATGTTTTGAAATCCAAGGTACTCTATAATCACAATATATATTCTATTTCAGGAGAGCATAACATTGTATAAAATGTGCCAAGTGTACATTTGAAGAATGTAAAAATTTGGAACCAGCACAAAAAAAAAAAAAATTGAAACCCTCATAAATTGGAGAAAAAAAAGAGAGAATTTAAACTACTTGTGTCTCGGTTAATATTCATGTTGAGAAAATATTTATATTACAACATCTTTCTTTTTAGATAAAAAAAATTAAATATCCAGTTTGGCAACGATCAAACAAAAATTGCGGCCGCTAGAGAGTTAACAGACATATATATATATATATATATATACATAGAGAGAGAGAGAGAGAGAGAGAGAGAGAGAGAGAGAGAGAGAGAGAGAGAGACAGTTTTGAACGGACCACATTTTCGTCATAACTCGAAAGAAAAGGTAATAAATTAAACCGAAGCGACGTAAAAAATTCATTCATAGTTCTTTTGCAAACCAATGTACTCAATTATCACATAAAATACTATTCCAGCTGTGCATAAAATTGTTCAAAATGTACACGTGGTACATTTGAGGGATTTAATGATTTGGAACCAGGACAAAATAATTTGAAAACCATTTTAAATTTGTCTCAAGAGAGAGAAAAAAAGTATTTTAAGCTACTTACCAGTTGATTCCTTTTGACTTGTTGAATAGATTCAGTTAGCTCTAAAACTCACAGGCATCTTCTAGCGATGAACGATCGCGGATTAGGAAATTATGACACAAAAAAACCGACGTAAGTAAATAAAATTTATAAAATAAAAAATGTCCACAAATAAATGAGATTAATGGTTAAGTATTTGAGCACTAGAGGTCGTTAGCTGAGCGGGACTAGAGCGGCTTGCCTACTGATCTATTCTAGGAACAATTCATTTCTATTTATATTTGCCGATACTCTCCGTCCTATGCACTCTTCTCCATTCTTCTCAACTAGGAACCTAGCTACGCAGGGGTTGCGTCAACTATGCAGATTACCTGACTGACACAAAGCCCCATTCATGACGTCCCATTATCATACTCCCAAATTCTGTCATGATCAGAACCAAACAGTTGCCTTAATTGAAAATTGAATGACATTTAGATTTTAGCATATTTACTCTAGGGAAAATCAGCATTTGAGGTTGTCCCAACGCCGCGATTTTCGAAACATTTCTTCCTACCCAGTAGATGACGAAAATGAGGCCCGTTCAAAATTATGAATATATATTTGTGTGTATGTGTGTGTGAGAGTGTGTGTGTGTGCGCGTGTGCGTGTGTGTGTGTGCGCGCGTGTGCGTGTGAAATCGGATTTACCGAAGAGGGTTTCAATAGGGAGGAATTTTGAAAATTTTAAATATCTTCCTTATTATACGTCGGATCGAAAAAGTGTATTTGACAAATCTTATTATAAATTTAATTAGGTATAAATGTTGTGATACATATTTTCTCTATCATTAATATTTACCGAGATATATGCTTTTTAAGAGGGTGGATTTACCTTCAGGGAAAACAGTTGTTGAGGTCGTACTCGAAATTGTTCGAGGGGAGGAATTTCGAAAATTCGTAAATTCTCCGTTAACCCTAGGGAACGCGCAATCAAAAAATTAATTTGAAACGCGCAATCGACCTCAGAGGTCTTTCATGAATTTCACGACGAAACTTAATATTTTGAATTGGTTTTTAGTTAAGAAACTCCAAGACAATTGAACTGATAAGTATGAAATTTGGTTGACTTGATTTTCCTCAGTTTTTTTACTGATTTCAGAGCGTGAGAGGGCATCAGGATCCGTTGTAGCCACTAGAGATTCGTTGGATTTAACCATAATTTCTTGCATTTCTCGTGATGAATGATCTCTCTTCTTGAGGAGAGGCTTTTTATTTGTAGCTGAAGAAGATACGGGATACCTTTCGGATTTACCGAGCGTCAATCTAGATGTTCCTTCACCAGATATTCACCGAGTTTCTTCAAAAATAGCCGACGTCTTACAGTTTTCACATTGTTGCCAGCGAGAATAACCTGGGAATTAATTCCAGCCATATTGAGGATGGAATAAAATATTGCCATAGGCCATCGCCTAGTGTTACGGTTGATGCTATAGTTTCGCACATTTCATCATTTTTGTGCACTCCCCCTTTGAGTTTGTTGTAATAGGTGATTATCTCGGGTTTCTTCTTATCTCCTGTAGAAATGTCAATAGCATCGTTATGCGTCGTAGAAATGAGTAAGACATTTTTCTTTGGTTTCGGAACATAAGACACCAATGTAGCTTTTTGGCGTAAGCCAAAGATGCTTGATTTCACTTCACGGTCTTTAGTGTTCTTTAACTGTAATGGAATATGTACTTTATTTTTTTTTTTCAGTGTTCCCACAATACAGACTTTTTTTTCGACCAGTTCTTCAGCCAACGACACATCCTAAAACCAATTATCCATTGTGATATTGCGGCCTGTATTATATAAGGGTGCACAAAGTCTTCCTACCACGTCTACAGGGGAGTTGCTGACCGCAAATGGCGAACCTTCCGGTTTTTTTCCTGCATAGATTTCTAAATTACATGCGTAATATACGTCACTGTCAACCACTGCATAGATGTTTTGACGGTATATACTGGAGGAAGGGACATCGCCCCTGAATCCTTCAAGTTTTTCAACTAGAGTAACATCGGCTCCTGAAGAATAAGATTTTTGACAATTTGAGACAAACGTTTCGAAAAGTTCATGAACATGGCAAAGACGATCATTCTTCTGCCGCTCCAGTCTTGTCATCAAAGCGCATACAATTTAGAAGAAACATAAAACGCTTCCTACTCATTACCAAACCAAATATCTCGACACCATGACCTTTGTTGTCCCATAAATCTAGAGTGTTTAGACGGCTAGCACGGAATCGTCCTGCCAAATACAACAGACCGATTAGAGCTTTGATTTCGATTACATCTGTACATTGGGCTTTCCTTTCTCGCTGAAATTTCGCTCGCTGTTCGTGTTCTATGAATTGATTCGTGTATTTAGCTATCAACTCCAAAATTGAAATATCTATCAGTTGCTCTCACGCCTCTAAAGGCGTTCTTGATTCTCGCGCAACACCCCTAACTACTCCGACATCAGCACTTAACATGGTTTGTTTCCCTCTTTTCAGGCGCAAAGGTTTTTTTTTTTTTCCATCTCCAAAAGTCAATAATTTTCTGTTTTTTCCTCCTATATGCGACAAAATACTCCTCGTGTTCGTTTTCTGGTTCATTCAACGTACAGTCTTCTTCATCAGAGTCGTTACTCTGGCCTGTTTCGGAATCCCCTTCACGTTCTTCCTCTACTTCATCTTCATCACTACTTAGTATATCACGTGGATCTGGATCATTATCTTCATCTAATAAAGCTCGACGAACTTCATCCAAGTCATCGGGATTTGATAAATTATAAATTCGACGCAGGGGATTCATTTTTCCTGTGGAAATAAAAACAAGAAAGTTAGGAACGCGCAATGACCTCACAGGTCTTGAGATCACTATACTGTATTATGACATTCTAAGACAACAAGAGTACACTCACGTACGTAAGTACGTCACATAATACTCTACGACAAAAAAAAAAATTTGATTTGTTAGAAAAAATTAATTAACAACTTTATTCGAAGCTTAAATACCAAAGATTGTTTTCAAGAGGCCTTTATTAGACGAGATACATGCAAACACGTTCTGTTGATCCTCCGTATTTTGGTCATAAATTACTAACATTCCAGTGATTGAGATAAAAATTATTCTGATTCACCTTCAGTAAATACCCCGCCTTAAAATTCGCCTCTCCCATTTGTCCGATTTAAGGAGTTAAAAAACTTGATTTTTATTTTTACGTAAAAAGATTAAATATCCAGTTTGGTAACGATAAAACAAAAATTACAACCGCTATAGAGTAAAATGACATATATATATATATATATATATATATATATATATATATATATATATATAACTTTGTCATCTCTTGAGAAGGATCGATGGACAATTGAGGAAATTCTTCAAAAGTGGCGTCATGAGTACTACCTCAATAGCTGATTTTCCGTAAGGGAAAATAACGACCGCTAGAGCGGAAATATATATATATATAAAGAAATTTGCTAATTATAACGTGATTAGTAAATCAACAATAGCTGATACCCTTAAAATAAAATAGCTTAACATGATAGATTTGTGTAACATGAGTTGTTCTTCTTGGGTTAGAAATCCTATATTATTAAATTCTCTCGCCCCACACTTATCAGTGAATGGCTTCCTGTTCATCAATATTTAATTAACGTCCATCAAATTAATTAACATTTAAATTTTACACAATAGAAGACACCCCTTATTTAATATTAATTATATCCGATATTTTATAATAAACAAGCCCCGATTGAGGCATTTGGTTTCAAAACCAGGTACATCCATTTCCAAAAAATTGGACTGATCAGAATAGATTTAATTTTTTAAAAAAGTCAGTTTAACACATTTTTTTCATTATCTGCCGGTATTGATTTTGGAAGGATCTAGATGGTTTTGGAACAAACGCGTCCAATACATCATTTCCGGCATTAAAAACTTATGAAAAATTTAAAAAAAAATGGATGTACCTGGTTTTGAAAACAAACGCCTCAATTATTTTCTATATTTTTACTCCTTTATACGAAAGAATAGTTATTTATTATACAAGTGACGAAAGTAGATCATTTTACAACTCGAGTGAAACGTTTACCCACACGAGCGAAGCGAGTGTGGTAATTTCACGAGAGTTGTAAATTCTACTTTCGTCACGAGTGTAATATTAATTTTTTTCTGTAATCGTGTAATACATGATCAGATCTAACCAGAATATGAACAAAATTAGGATGTTGTGAAGATTATGGTATGTTGTTGGTAGGTTATAAGCATGGTTGTGAAAGGTTATAAGCATAGTTATAAAACAACTAGTGATGATTGTGAAGTAGTGCAGTTATAAACAAGTGCAGGTTATAAACAAGGAAGGTAATTATTATTATATTTAAATTTTAAAATATATTGATTATTTCCACCAATAGTTCATTCACATTTCAATTTATTTTGTTAAAATAAATTCTTACAATGTTAAGAAACATTTAAAAGCATTTAATTTCCAACTTCAAATTATTTTTTAATTTATACTTATTACTAATTAAGAAGGCAATTCACTTTCTTCACTCATTTCAGTTTAGTAATGTTACCATTATTCAACGATTACAGAAAAAGAGTATTTTATTTTGGCCCAATACAAAAAAGGTATTGTACACTAAATGTTACATATATATTCGTAGACTTCCACGGCCATGGTCATTAATACTATTAAGGTCTTCAGGTATTGACGTGTCTTCATTTTTGTTGCCAACATACTTCTGGTTTCCTCAGGGCTATCTCTGAGACTGAAGAGTTGGGTGTTCACTTCAGGTATATATGGGAGTCATCCGGTTTCCTTAGGCGGAGTCTTCCCTTCCAGGTGTCTACGGATACTTCTTCCTGAGGCCGTTCTCAGCCGCTCTGAGCCGCAGAACCTCTCAAACGAAAAAAAACACACCTGATGACTGCTCTGCTAAAGAATGGCTACGGGAAAAAAGAATTCAGAAATCAATTCAAAAGAAAATAAGACAAAATCAAATGAAGATGAACCCCGGAAAACACCCGTAATACCTTTTGCTAAAGGTACAACAGAGAAGATCTCAAGGATACTCAAGAAGCAAGGAATAGAAACAGCATTTGGCACTGACAGGAAAATAGCACACATGTTACCCAGCTGCAAAGATCAACTCCAGACAAAAATCCCAGGAATATACAGCATACCCTGTTCTTGCGGCTCAGAATACATTGGCCAGACCGGCAGATTGATAAACACCAGGGTCGCCGAGCACATCAAGAGTTTAAAAAAGTTTCGGACCGAAGAATCATCAATAGCAGAACACTTCTGGGAATCTAACCACAACATCAAATTCGATGAAGTCAAGGTGCTGGCAAAGATGGACCGATACCAAGAAAGACTTGTTCGAGAAGTCATAGAAATAGCCAAATGCCCAAATAACTTCAACAGAGAGGATGAATGCAGACTCAGCAAACTCTGGAAGCCCGTCATTCCACAGAGACACAGATAAGAAACAAAAACGACGGTATATATGGTGAACGGCCACCTGAAGAAGTATCCGTAGACACCTAGACGGGTGGACTCCGCCCAAGGAAACCGGATAACACTCACATATATACCTGAAGTGAACACACAACTCTTCAGTCTGAGAGATAGCCCTGAGGAAGTTAGAAACATGTCTAGCGAAACGTTGGCAACAAAAATGAAGACACGGAAGATGAATGTTACATTTTTTTACAAAATTAAGATATTTTGGCACAGCCTCGGATGTAGTCGTCCTTCAGTTGTTGCACCTAAATTATAATGGCTTTATACGAAGTATTGTAATGGAAATGTTCAATTTTCATATTTTATTGGTTTTTATCTTACCCCGCCAGATTAACTAGTTCCGTGTATACGTATATCGCATATTTAAATTAAATTATTTATTAACGTCCACTTTTTGCAACTAAGGCTAATTGAGAATGGTTATGTACAGGTTACCACCCTTTTCTAACCAGGGTGGGACTAAGGATTTTATTTAGTGTATTTCGTCACTAAATAAATTCCTCTGCCCTGGCGGGAATCGAACTCGCCATTCTAGGTTTACCATGTGAGATTAATATCGCATATACAAAAAAAAGTCCGTCACGCAGGGGCTGCGTAAACTAAGCAGATTTCCCACGTGAAGTTTTACAATAGAGAAATCTGCCTAATAACAACTGTAGTAGTAAGAAACCTCTAAACCTAAAACATTATTTAGGGCGTAATAACCCAGAAGTTTCTAGCCCCAAAAAACAGTTAACCTAACCTCTAAACCTATTCACGAGGGGCGAATAGTTATGGAAATGGCCACCAGAGCTCTCGGCGGAAAGTCCGAACATAGCCTACTACACACGCAGATTACAAATTCAAATATCTCGGTTAATATTCAAGATAGAGAATAAATGCATATAACAATATTTATAGTAAATGTAATTTTCAATAACATTGGTTCTATAGAATTTTTTGATCCGATGCATAATAACGGAGATATTTCGAATTTTTGAAAATCCCCCTCTAATTCCCCCCTCCCACTGGTCTGATTTCAGCCGTGAACGAACTTGATCTTTCTTTTTACATAAAACGATTAAATATGAAGTTTGGTAAAGATGAAACAAAAATTGCGACCGCTAGAGCGTTAACAGAAAAATATATAGATAGATAGATATATATATATATATATATATATAATTTCGAACGGACCTCATTTTGGTCATCTACTCGGTAGGATCGATGGACATTTGAAGAAAAATGTCGAAACTCGCGTCATGAGTTCGACCTCAATAGCTGATTTCCCTTAAGAGAAATCTGCTAAAAAGTTCGTCAAGCAGGAACGGCATAAAATAAGCAGATTTCCCATGTGATTATTTACAAAACATTATCATATTTTTAAAATAAAATTTATATCACTTGTTAACTCAACTTAAATGTTTAATTTCATTGGGGGTTAAATATGTTGAATTCCTCTCTCTGGTTTACAATACCGTAGCAGCAATATGTAGGCGGTTTCATAATATTAATATGAAAAGACACGTGTCTTTTTCCTCAAAACGAAATAACTTCCTGTCGCTCGGCGGAATTCCTGAAAGCCTAAGATTGAATGTAACGAACGAGTGATCTTTTCTTCTTATTTTTTTTTTTCTCTTCATCATTGAAAGTAGGTCATGAAGCAAATAGCTTCGTCATTTTCCTTCTCAGAAGTATTGAAAGTCAACGCGATTATTAATAATTGATCCACATCAGAACTATTTCCTCACATTTAACCCCCAATGAAATGAAACATTTAAGTTAGCAAGGGATATAAAAAAATGTATTTTGGAAATATGAGAACGTTTTGTTGGGACCATGATAATTTATTTCCGTTGATTTCTCTTAAAGGAACAGTAGACGTTGTGTTCCTAGATCTTGAACAAAATGAAGCCCTTCTATGTAAATATATATATACATATACTGACTCAATTAATAAATGGCAACAGAAATGGAACATGACTACGAAAGGACAACATCTAAAACTATTTATTGCAGACATTAAAGAATATTTAGGACAAAAAATAACATCAACCGACTATTACTTGGCACAATTATTGCCAGAACACGGAACAACAAACTCTTATTTTAATCGTTTTGGCCTAACAGATCAACCAAACTGTTACTGTGACTTTACTACTGAACAGACTTAAAGACACTTGCTCTATGACTGCAGACAACTATCGGACCAAAGAGAAGAGCTTTAAACCGAACTAAAATACCGAAAAGATAATTGGTCTGTGGGAGGAAAAACCTTTATTTTATAAACACAATAAACGGCTTTAGTAAACCCCCTGCTCATGTCATATTAACAATAAGCTGTTATATTATGAAGCGCTTTATTTGAAGCCTAAATACAAAAAAGTCCGTAACGCAGGGGCTGCGTAAACTAAGCAGATTTCCCACGTGAAGTTTGTACAATAGCGAACTTACACGAGAGCCGAGCAGTTAAGGAAACGGCCGAACGAGCTTTTGGCGGGAAAGTTACTCTTCCGTTAGCCGCCCAGATTTAATAAAAATGCAAATATCTCGGTTAATATTCAAGATAGAGAATAAATGTATATAACAATATTTATAGTAAATTTAATTTGCAATAAGATTGGTTCTATACAATTTTTCGATCCGATGCATAATAACGGAGATATTTCGAATTTTCGAAAATCCCCCTCTAAACCCCCTCTCACTGATCCGATTTCAGCCTTTAATGAACTTGATCTTTATTTTTGCATAAAACGACTAAATATCGAGTTTGGTAGCGATCACACAAAAATTGCGACTGCTAGAGCGGTAACAGACAAATATTTTTGTATTTATGGAGGTCACATCAAAAGTGATTACAGTTTTGAACGGACCTCATTTTCGTCATCTACTAGGTAGGATTGATGGACATTTGAAGAAAAATTTCGAAAATTCTGTTATGAGTACAACCTCAATAGCTGTAAAAGTCCGTCACGCAGGGGCTGCGTAAACTAAGCAGATTTCCTATGTGAAGTTTAGCATTAGAGAAATCTGCATACTGGTAACACAACACCACCATAAGTAAATACAAACGGTAATGAGAAATCTTTCAGTTAATTTTAATAAATTCCCAACTGAAACGGCTTCTGAATTGTAAGAATAATTTATATTTTAATAACTCAAATTTTAGTAGTCCAAGAACTAAAGAAGGGGGGGGATGAACAGAACGTATTTGCATAAATCTCACAAAGTAACGACGGTTAGGTAAGGTTAGAAACTACAGGTTAGGTTAGAAGCTTCCGCCAGAGCCGACTTACGAAAACGGCCGAACTAACCCGAACAACATCCGCACACACTTAATAAAAATGCAAATATCTCGGTTAATATTCAAGATAGAGAATAAGTGTATATACCAATATTTATAGTAAATTTAATTTGCAATAAGATTGGTTCTTAACAGTTTTTCGATCCGATGCATATTAACGGAGATAATTCGAATTTTCGAAAATCCCCCTCTAAACCCCCCTCCCCTCACTGGTCCGATTTCAATCGTTAATGAACTTGATATTTATTTTTGCATACAACGACTAAATATCGAGTTTGGAAACGATCAAACAAAAATTGCGACTGCTAGAGCGGTGACAGACAAATATTTTTGTATTTATGGAGGTCACATCAAAAGTGATTACAGTTTTGAACGGACCTCATTTTCGTCATCTACTAGATAGGATCGATGGACATTTGAAGAAAAATTTCGAAAATTCCGTTATGAGTACGACCTCAATAGCTGTAATACATTCTCATAGAAATTCTACGTTTTGAGATAACTACAAATACGTTACGCAAGTGGGAAATCTGCTTAGTTAACGCCACCCCTGCCTGCTGAACTTCATTTTAACTCATTTCATACTCTCCGCTTTAAAGGATTTAATAATTTTTGACTCAGTTATTAAGTCTCGTTTGCGATAGCCTCACTTCACGAATTAATTATGCAATAATGAACTTTCTCCTTTCGCATTATAACTCGGATCAAATAATTACTAACAGCTTTGTGAAGAGCCCCTTAATAAAGCTCTAATTCTTTATTATATTTTATTCTTTTTTATTCCTTATTACTACTGTAAGCTGGCACAAAGTTTAATTACTCTCCTAAAAATTAATTAGCGCACCCAATTTTTATCTTCAGAGGATTATTTTATTTCGCTTTGTCTCGTCGTTAGTTTAAACCTTCTTAATGGAGAAAGTAATATTCTCTTCCGAGAAGTAAATCATTAAAGTATTTCCTTTAGCGGAAATTTTATTTCTCCTTCTTAAACTCTTGGGTAGAAATGCTCCAAATTTTAATAAGCACTAATATATGGCTGATGGTGGGATAATCACTTTCATTATTTTAAATTTATTAGTGTATTAGGCACTGTGTACATGAAAAATTAACAGTTAATCACGTATATCAGAAGTACGATGTAGATGAAAGGAACCTACTGATGGAAGGACTGTTGGCGCCAGAAATGTCCCCCGCTTATCCACTAGCGCGCTCTGATAGCGAACTCGTGAACTAATGCTCTCATTTGGCGGGGATGGCACCCATAAGGGGTATCTGCTATTGGGAGTTGTACTCATGACGAGATTTTCGAAAAATTTCTCCAAATGTTCATCGAGTCTACCTAGATGATTAAAATGAGGTTCGTTCATAACTATGTATATATATTTGTCTGTTAACACTCTAGCGATCGCCATTTTTGTTTAAACATAACCAAACTCGACATATGAGCGTTTTATTTAAAAATAAAGATCAAGAGCGTTAACGCCTGAAATAGGACTGGGGGAGGTGGGGTTTAGAGGGGAGGAATTTCGAAAATTCGAAACATCATGGTTATTATGCATTGGATCGAAAAATCATTTAGAATTAATCTTATTGCTAATTAATGATTTATATAAATGTTGTTGTATACATATTTTCTGTATTATAATATTAAATGAGATCAGCGCAGGAATGGCCAGATCGGCAAATGCTGAGGTCTCACTAGCTCAAATGAAATATATATAAAATTGTAACCTCTGTACATTGATTTTTTTCGCGAAATTTCACGATAACTTTTCGTTTCACATGTCATAGACACCATATCTGCATTTGGGTTCTTTCGTGTATGTGTGTTTGTTTGTTTGTTACCTCTACACGCAGAAACGGCTCCACCGTCTTGTCTGAACCTTGGTATGTATATTACGACTAACCCAACTTAGATTTTAGGCTATATTAATTTTCTCTGAGACGAACAGGAGTTGGGGTTATAAGGGAAGCCTGAAATTAATGTGTGTGAATATAAACTGCTCAAAAATGAATAGGGATATTGGCTGTTTTGTGGTATGTATGGGGCTTAGCATATTTTTTTTTTTTTTTTATTATAAATATCATTAATATTTATTAGAAATTATTGTCTTTTTCCCCCATAAAAAAGAAATTTAATTAAGATCGATTTAATTAAAATTAATAGGATAAGAAAAAATAACCAATATCCCTATTCATTTTTGAGCAGTATATATAATTTTGAACCGACCTCATTTTCGTCATCTCCTGGGTAGGATCGATGGACATTTGAAGAAATTTTTCGAAACTCGCGTCATGAGTATGACCTCAATAGCTGATTTCCTTTAAGGGAAATCTGCTAAAACATCGGTCACGCACGGGTTGCGTAAACTAAGCAGATTTCCCACGTGAAGTTTTACATTAATTTGAATACTAGTAACAGTAGTAGTAACGAGTCTCTAAACCAATTTCATGAGATCTGAACAGTTACCGAAACGTCCAAACTAGCTATCGACGGAAATTCACAAATAGAACCGACATCAGCTGATCTCTTCTCGTCCGTTATCCGCACACACTTAATAAAAATGCAAATATCTCGGTTAATATTCCAGATAGAGAATATAATGTATAGAACGACATTTGCGTGTAAATTGAATTTGCAATAAGATTGGACGTTTTCGATCCGACGTATAGTAACGGAGATATTTCGAAAATCCCCTCTCTTAACCCCCCCCCCCTCCTCCCACTGATCCGATTTCAGACATTAACGAACTTGTCTTTCTTTTTGCATAAAAGAAGTAAATAAATATCGAGTTTGGTAACGATCAAACTAAAATTACGACCACTAGAGCGTTAACAGATATATATAATTTTGAACGGACCTCATTTTCGTCATCTCCTGGGTAGGATTGATGGACATTTGAAGACATTTTTCGAAAATCATGAGCATTAGTCGACCTCAATAGCCTGATAACCCTTAAGAGAAATCTGCTGAAAAGGAAAAACCTAATTTTAAAAAATGCATTAATTGTATTATTAATTAGCATCCCGAATAATATTTATTTAGATTAGTCAATACATCGCTAACACATATTTCTATTAGCACATGTTACGATTGTATTTTGCACTTTATGCTATCCTTTCAGAATTTTTTTAAAAATTGGTATCGTTTTTTAAGCAACTAATGTCCTGAATTATTATTACAGATAAATCAAGATTTATTAATTTTTTTAAAAGCCTACAATCCTACAATTAATATTTGTTTGAATTATGAGCATTTTATAAATTCAAAGTCATCATCTACTTATTTTATTAATTTCAATTAAAAAATACTCTTATTAAAAACATGCTAGTAAGGGTATTATGACATATATATACATGTACACATTTATTTATTTTTTTCCAAATAAAAAATTGTTTGTATTATATTTGGTATCAAACAATAAGAGTTTTCGTTCTTGTTACGAAAATGTTTATTTGACCAATGCCAAACTCGATATTTAACCGTTTCAGTTAAAACTAAAGATCATATTTGTTATTGGCTGAAGTTGAACCTGTAATAGTTGGGGTTTAGAGAGAAGGTAATTCGAAAATTCAAAATATCATCATTATTGTGAGTTGGGTCATAAAATGTTATGAGACCAATGTTGTTAAGGTATTAATGCTCTACGGTTGTTGTTCTCTGAGTTTTTTCGTAAGTCAAATAATAAGCGAGCTATTCGTACTTTCTTTTTTTCTGTATATATATATATATATATGTCTGTTACCGCTCTAGCGGTCGCAATTTTTGTTTGATCGTTAACAAACTCGATATTTAAACTTTTCACGTAAAACTAAAGATCAAGTTCGTTATTGGCTGAAATCGGACCAGTGGGAGGGGGGGGGGGGTTAGAGGGGAGGATTTTCTAAAATTTAAAAAATTTCCGTTACTATACGTCGGATCGAAATATTGTATAGAATCAATCTTATTGCAAATTAAATATACTATAAATATTGTTATATACATTTATTCTCTTTCTTGCATATTAACCGAGATATTTGCAATTTTATGAAATCGGGTTGGATAACGGATGGGAGTTAGTTTCCCGCCAAAATCTAGGTTGGCCGTTTTCTTAACACTTCGGCTCTCGTGAAATTTCTCTATTGCAAAACTATACGTGGGAAATCTGCTTAGTTTACGCAGCCCCTGCGTGACGGACTTTTTATATATTAATTGAGAATACATTGTGGGATAAGATGACAAGTGTGCTATACGAACACAATGAAAATCTGCTTAGTTTACGCAGCTCCTGCGTGTCCACCACTCCCCACCTTCCAACCGTTAGCGCATAGTTATAAAATTCAATAAAACTTATGACCTCCTTTTTGGAGGTGCAAGATGATTTAGGAAGTAAGTCTAAAAGTAGGAAAGCCGAGATGCGATTGGAGCGGAATGCTTTGTGCCCACCACTTCCACAAGTTCGGCAGCGATCGGCCAAACTTCTCACGGACCCAGGAATTATGGCCCCGACCCCACTTGACCGCTTTTACAACTGCCATATGTCTCTAAAGGAAACCCCCGACCATTTACTCCAACTGAATGCAGCACCCAGAATCTACGAGCTAAGTTACTCGACTCTTAAATAAATTTCAATTGAATTCCAATTTTGAATAAATCTTAAAATATTTAAATGAGCTATACATTTCAAATTTCTAGACAGCAGCCAATATATTCCACAAATACTAACATATCTAAAACACATCAACATTTACAAAAACATATAATACAAAAAAGTACGTCACGCAGGGGCTGCGTAAACTAAGCAGATTTTCCACGTGGTTTTGCAATAGTGAAATCTGCCTAATAACAACTGTAGTAGTAAGAAACCTCTAAACCTAAAACATTATTTAGGGCGTAATAACCCAGTAGTTTCTAGCCCCAAAAAACAGTTGACCTAACCTCTAAACCTATTCACGAGGGACGAATAGTTATGAAAACGGCCACCAGAGCTCTCGGCGGAAAGTGCGAACATAGCCTACTGGCGACCACACGCAGAATACAAATGCAAATATCTCGGTTAATATTCAAGATAGAGAAAAAATATATAGAACAATATTTATAGTAAATTTAATTTGCAATAAGATTTATTCTACTAAATTTTTCGATCCGACGCATAATAACAGAGATATTTTGAATTTTCAAAATTCCCCCTCTAAATCTCCTTCCCACTGGTCCGATTTCAGCCATTAACGAACTTGATCTTCCTTTTTACATAAAACGATTAAATACGGAGTTAGGTAACGATCAAACAAAAATTGCGACCGCTAGAGCGTTACCAGACAAATATATAAATATATATATATATATATATATATATATATATATATATATATATATATATAATTTTGAACGGACCTCATTTTTGTCATCTCCTGGGTAGGATCGATGGACATTTGAAGAAATTTTTCGAAACTCGCGTCATGAGTACGACCTCAATAGCTGATTTCCCTTAAGGGAAATCTGCTAATAGAATAGGTCTACAGCATACCTGAAAAGATTTAAAAGGGTTAACTTTTATTATATTTGTTGGACAAAACACGGATATGAGAAAGAATCAGATAATAAAGAAATATTTTCCATAATATAAAAGTACAAAAAAAAGGAAAGCACATGAAGGAGTAAATATGTCATCCTATAATGCAAATCACCATCGCTGTGGGGTACAAAACTAAATAAATAAAATTAAAAAATAATAATAATATAAATGTACTAGTATATAGGAATAACATAATTTTTTTAATAAAACCATTATAAATTATTGTCCTTATTACTAGTCCAATGTTTATTTATGTTTGCTTATCTAATGTTTATTTATGTCTTATGTTTATTAATTGTCTTTATTACTAGTATTTAATGATTATTTGTTGTATTTAATTTTTTGTTTATTGTTTCAGTTTTTGTTATTTTTCTACAATTTTGTTTTCATTTTCCATTGTGAAACTTTGAGCCAAATCGCCAAAATGCGGCTGCTCCTGTATAAATAAATAAAAAATAATCAAATTTCTGATGTTGAAAAAAAAAATCATTAAAGGGGCGACTTCTTGAATATTTATCAAGATGTCTAAATAATAGGAAAATTCCTTATCAAAATTGGATGAATATTCTCAGATATGTTTGAATTAACTAATATCATCCCCAAGGGATGAGTTCTCCCAAGCCTAACTCATACTTCCTCTTCCTCACAGCCATAAATGATTTTATATATTTTTGTTTTTATGTATCAAGTAAACATTCCGTCTACGCAGGGGCTGCGTAAACTAAGCAGAATATCCACGGCAAGGTTTACAACAGACAAATCTAAATACTGGTAACACCACCGTAAATGTTAGCGAATAAATACAGACGGTAATAAGAAATCTTTTAGCCCATTTACAAATTAATAATCTCTACAACGGAAAGCGTCTCAATTGTAGTCAAACCGGGCAGCCAACATCGCAGCGCTGAATCGATAGAATTATTCGAGACCAGAAAGAAGAAGATTAATGAAATATATCTGAATTTAACATATTAATTTTATTGAAAACTATTTACTATAGCTAGTGCAGTATTTTGTAATGTGTCAGAATTTCTTTTATCTCAATCACTCAGTTATAGTAGTCCCAAAACATAAGAAGTGTGGGTGGGTCAACAGAATGTAATTTGTTTGTATCTCGTATAATAAAGGTTTGATAAAAACAATATTTGGTATTTAACTTTTTAATGAAATGGTTCATTATATAACAGTCTATTATTAATATGAAACTAGTAGGAGTGGGGGTTTACAGAAAGCGGAAACTATAAAAAAAGTCCGTCACGCAGGGGCTGCGTAAACTAAGCAGATTTCCCACGTGAAGTTATACAGTAGATAAATCTGCCCAATAACAACTGTTTTAGTAATATATCTTTAAACCTATTCAAGAGAGACGAGTAGTTATGGAAACGGCCGCCAGAGCTATCGGCGGAACGTCCCGAACATACCCGACCCCTGCCGATCATACACAGAATACAAATACAAATATCTCGATTAATATTCAAGATAGAGAATAAATGTATAGAAAAATATTTATAGTAAATTAAATTTTCAATAAGATTGGTTCAATACAATTTTTCGATCCGACGCATAATAACGGAGATATTTCGAATTTTCAAAAATCCCCCCTCTAAACCCCCCTCTTATTGGTCCGATTTCAGCCATTAACGAACTTGATCTTTTTTTTACATAAAACGATTAAATTTCGAGTTTGGTAACGATCAAACAAAAATTGCGACCGCTAGAGCGTTAACAGACAAATATATATATATATATATATATATATATATATATATATATATATATAGATATATATATATATATATATATATATATATATATATATATAGATGTATATATATAATTTTGAACGGACCTCATTTTCGTCATCTCCTGGGTAGGATCGATGGACATTTTAAGAAATATTTCGAAAATCGCGTCATGAGTACGACCTCAATAGCTGATTCTAAATTTGCTAAAATCCAAATATCTCGCTTAATACTCATTATACTGAAAATATGTACAGAACAATATTTATAGTAAATTTAGTTTTCAATAAGATTGTTTCTATATAATTGTTTGATACGACGTATATTAACGGAGATATTTCCCCTGGTTCAATTTCAGTCGTTAATGAACTTGATATTTTCTTTTTTTTACATAAAACGACTAAATTTCGAGTTTGTTAACGATTAAATAACTGTTGCGACCGCTAGATCGGTAAAAGACAAATATATATATATATATATATATATATATATATATATATATATATGTAGTATTGAATGGACCTCATTTTCGCCTTCTCTTGGGTAGGATCGATGGACATTTGAAGACATTTTTAGAAAACGCGTCAGAGCCGGTTTCCATTAATTTCTGCTAATAAATACATTTCAGAAACCTTTCTCACATCCTATGTATTAAAATCAGAATAAAATTATATTATACTTCCTAGCGATATATTTCGTACGTAACTACAATGAACTTTATTTGAACTATTTTTCTTTAAAAATGAGGAAATGAGATTTCCCTCTAAGGAATGTTACACAAGAATTTTCATAAGCCATTGAGTACACAGCAGACATTAAGGCTGTTGACCTTAATGAAAAAAATATCAATATACTTTATTAAATATTCCAAAGGTTTTCCAGGTATTTTTCATTAACTCAGGAAACTGTGAACTTCGTTTAATACGATTCAAAAATGTCTTTTAAATACTAAGAAGTTACTCTTCTGGAGAATTTGGTTTTTAACTTTTTTATTCATAAACGAATTTCTTTTACACCTCCAAAACTGTGAGTAAAGATGTCATAATTTTTAAATAAAATAAGTAAAATAAATGTTAAAGTCAATAGGTTTTATTGAAAAAAAAAATACAGATTAAAATACGAAGAAAATGTACTAAAAGCTAATCAATTATCCTAGTTACTATGTATCAGCCATCTTCTCATCAATCTAGGACAATGATCAGGCAAATCAATATAATAATAAATTCGTGGTGAGTGTGAAATTTCTATCAACCCGTCATATGATTATTAAAAAAAGTCCGTCACGCAGGGCCTGCGTTAGCTAAGCAGATTTTCCACGTGTGCATTTATCTCTAAAAGTAAAAGTTCAATGAGAACAATATCTGGTATTTAGGATTCAAATAAAGTTCTTCATAGTATATAGGCGTATTGTTAATATGACTGAGTTGGAGTGGGCGTTTACTAGAGGCCGAATACTAAAAAATGCAAATATCTCGGTTAATATTATAATAAAGAAAAAACGTACGTAGCAACATTTATAGAACATTAAATTCGCAATAAGATTGGTTCTATACAACATTTCGATTAGATGCATAATAACACAAATATTAGGAATTTTCTAAATTCCCCCTCTAAACCCCCCCCCCACACCAAGTCTGATTTCAGCCATTAACGTGATCTTTATTTTTATATAATATATATAGTTTTGAGCGTATTTGATTTTCTTAATCTCGTCATGAGTACAACCCCAACAGCTGATTTCCCTGAAGGAGAATCTGCCAAAATAGGTTCAGGTTCGATTCCCGCCAAGGGAGAACATTAGTTCACGAGTTCGCTATCAGAGCGCGCTAGTCGGCTAGCGGGAGATTAACTAGTATTAACGTTTTATAGCTCCTTGGGTGGTCTAAAGACTCTCTGAAATCTCAAATTTAATCTTCATTTTTGAATAAAACTTTTAAATATGAAGTTTGGTAAAATTATGACTGCTAGAGCTTTAACAGACAAACATATATAAATATATATATATATATATATATATATATATATATATATATATATATATATATATATGTGTATATATATAGATATATATATATATATATATATATATATATATATATATATATATATTGTTGCGAAAATTAAATACATGAATAATCCTTCAGAGAGAGAGAGTCGCGTATTTGGAAAGTGTGACGTAGATCAAAGAAGCCGACAGAAAGTTCTAGCACCTTATAGACTTGTCCAGCCCAGCGTCGAAGGAACCAGACAATTCCCCTTTGATGTATACTGACAACCTATATAAGAACGGCCAGCCGCGAGCAGTCAGTTTTATTCTCACCTGTCTTGATGTTCACATCAGTGCGACTTAGTGCAGTGCGGTAAAGTGTTTTTATAAGAAGAACAGTGTTGTGCCGTGACTGTAAGTACCAGTTTAGTGCCGCGAAGTAAAGGACAGTGCAGTGCCGCGAAGTAAAGGACAGTGCAGTGCCGCGATGTAGAAGACAGTGCCGTCTTGTTGTGAATTTCAGTGACCGTGAGTGATTAATGGTTAATCACAAAACTTTTTTATGGCACCTCACAATTTTATTTCTTATAAACGCTGAGCGCTTTCGGAAACTAAATCCCCATCCTCAGAGCTAAAAAACAATGTAACACCATAACAAAGGAGTCAAAAATCCAGATAAAATTAATTCACAGTGAAGTAATAGGTTATCTGATGGACATGGTGGAAGATATTAAGATACAACTTGAGAAAGCCAAGAATGAAATAAATGTAAATGTGCAGACTGACACAAACGCGTCTCTCATGTCCAGACTTGTCTCTGCCCCCTCCATAGCGGCTTGGAATGATCCCCTTGGCCTCAGTGCATCGGCAGGGTTTAGCCTTGTAGCAAGTCTATAGGATCTCCCTACGCTCTGACGGTAATTTTTGCTTATAATATTATTTTAATGTTTAAATAGTAATTATTAATTTGTTATATTTTGATTGTAATTGTGTTTTTGAATATAGCTGTTATTATTGGAAAAAAAAATTATAATGTTATAGACTAATTGTTATATGACCAACTATGTAAAACATTTTTAAGAACTGATTTTTGACTCCTTTGTTATGGTGTTACATTGTTTTTAGCTCTGAGGATGGGGATTTAGTCCCCGAAAGCGCTCAGCGTTTATAAGAAATAAAATTGTGAGAAGCCATAAAAAAGTTTTGTGATTAACCATTCATCACCCTCACCACCAGCTAAAAATAAATATGACCGTGAGTGAATTGTTGGACTGTGTAATCTTAAGAACAGTGACGCTATCAGTGTATACTGTGAGTAGTAATTAAGAATAATTACCAAGTGTATTGTGCATTGTGAAATAAATTGTGCAGTGATAAAAAAACTGTGAAACTTGCGAGTATTTAATTTTGCAATCCAAAAGAACTCTTATTAAAAACGTTTATTACTGGTTTTGGTAATAAAACGTAACAATACATAAACAATTTTGAAAGGACCTCATTTTCGTCGTCTCCTAGATTCATCGATCGCGAAAATCGCGTCATGAGTACAACCTCATTAGCTGATTCGCCTTAAGGAAAATCTGCTATAAGCTCAATAAAAAAATAATAATTATTAATCAATAAAAAATATATTCCAAAATGTTGATTTGAATTATTTAAAATATATTAACGAAGGCATTCCACTGAAAAAAATAAATTAATGATCAAAAGACATTAATTCTGAGCGTTATGTTTCTGAACGGTTTGTGTCTCATTAAGACAGCCGTAGCTCGTTCCGAAATAACTCACTTCCTCTGCTATCAAACAAGAAATTTAAGATATAAATCGCCCATGATGGAATGTCGCAACTCGGGGGTAAAAATACATTGCAATGGGTCGTCCACATCTCAGTCTTGGGGCGGCAGTCATGGGGCGAAGGCGGCACAGGAAGGTACACAACATGTCTTTATCCTTATCAGCTTGTTTATCTTTTTATCAGTGCTTATCAATTATCATATGTCAATCAATATATCAGTGCCATTGACGATGTCAAGTATTAAATGAAAATTTGATGGCATATGAAACTCTTGAACGGTTTGTACCATTAAAAAAAAAGCCAATATGGAATATTTTGAAACTCCTAATGCTTAATTCATTAATCCAAGTCATATTTTCCATAAAGTGATAATTATAATCATTAAGAAGCTCCATGAAATCGTGAACAAGAAAATTAGTAACCAGTTCAGATTAAACAATTTCTTTAAATCATGATCATATTATAAACAAAATTTTCTTAGCCTTCCAAAGAAATTCCTTAACGATATCTGAATGTAAAAAAAAAATCATAAAAAAAATAAATGACAAAAATATTTTTCCAATATACTCAAAAGAATAAAGTGCTTCATAAAATAACTTCCCCGAGAAAAATATCCATTTCTCTTTTTTTCCAATAATGAAAGTTTACTTAACCTAGGTTTACTTAACCATTGATTGATTAATTAAATGTGTTTCTCGATAATTTTTATTTTTTTTATTTATATGTTTGTCCTACACAATTAGGAAGTTCAAAACAGATTTTTAATTTTTTTATCTTACACCATTTTACTTTAGAAAAAACGCAGGAGTTTTTCGTTTTGAAGACGTTGGCTTTAAATTGAAAATCTTTGGACTGAATCATTTTAAAACATTGGAATTGGCATATTTTTTTTCAGAACTTTCCCTTCTACAATATTGTTTCTTAGCCATGATGCCACAAATGCATATTTTACCCGTCAAAATGGTCTCCAAAGTTAGGGATTGTAAATTGAGAAATTTCGCTTTCTAGAAATTAAAAAAATGATGAGTGATTTTTTGGATGAACCAGCGGTCATTTTTATTTTGTAGTAAGATATCTTCAAATACTCACATTTTATAGAGTAACTGCATTGGAAATTGTTTCCTTATTTTTTTTTATGAGTATTAAAAACTTTTGAGGTTGTATATTTTGGACGGGATAGAATATAGAATCAAGATTTTTACACATTATTTAGTCCGATATAATAGTGAAGTGTGATAAAAGGTTCAATTTTGATATTTGACTCTGAGCCAAGTTATCAATTTTTGAAAATGGGGGAAAACTGTGCATTTTCGCCGCAAATTACAAATTGTCTAAGTTAAAAAAATTTCAAATATACTTTTATTACAAACATAATTAATATAATATAAAATAACAAATATAATTTTATATACCGAATATAAAATCAAGATTTTTACAGATTATTTAGTCCAACAGTTCAACTTTGATATTTGACTCTGAACCAAGTTATGAATTTTTGAAAATGGGGGAAAACTGTTTTCTCGCCGCAAATTATAAATTGTCCAAGTTTAAAAAAAATATAGTTAAGTGTTGAAATTGGTGTATTTATTTGATTGAAAAATTAATCATAATTACACAAAAAAATTTAAAAATTCATAAAAATATTGTATGGATTTCTTTCAATTTTTGTAAAGATGAGGTTGTATATTACTAATGGGAGTGAATAAAGAATCATAATTTTTACAGATCATGTAGAAGTACTTGATAAAGTGGAACGTACATTTCAACTTGGATATTTGACTCTGAACCAAGTTATGAACTGTTGACAATTTTCTAATCTTTCCATCTTTTAATCTAATAACTTGCGGCCGTATCAACATTTGTTGTCTATATCTCAACATTGACGAATTACAATTAAATGTTGGTTTAAATTACTTTCAGATTGTATAATTTACATTGTATGTCCCTGATAAAGAAACCACATGAATTCTTTCTCAGAAAACTTCACATATATACAGTACAGGATGTAATTAGCATTTTCCCCCAATTTCCAAAAAATCTTAACTCGGTTCAGCATCAAATATTAATGTTCAAATTTGTATTCCATTTTTATAGAACAAATTTTAAAAAATAATAAATAAGGAAAGAATTTTCACTGCTGTTACTCTATAAAATGTGAGTACTTGACGATATCTTACTCAAAAATAAAAATGACCCCTGGTAAATCACTCCTTCATAGTTTTTTTAATTTCTAAAATGCGGAATTTCTCAAATTTCAACCCCTAACTTTGGAGACCGTATTGACTTTTAAACATTGCATTTATGGCATCAGGACCAGGAAACAATATTGTAGAGGAGAAAATTATGCTAATTCCAATGTTTTAAAATGATCCAATTCTGTACATTATAATTTAACGCTTACGTCTTCAAAGCGAAAAACCGCTGCGTTTTTATAAACGAAAGTGGTGTAAGATAAAAAATTTTAAAAATCTGTTTTGAACTTCCTCTTTGTGTAGGACAAACATATAAATTAATAAATTAAAATAGGGAAGAAATAAATTTAATTTTTTTTTTTAGTTCACTTCATACGGATTGACCCATTAAAAACTAGTATAACTTATTCGTTTTTGAATATCAGCTCTGAAAGGTGTCTTTCTCGCTTAGTTTCAACCAATGGTTAAGTAAACCTATAAAAAAAAAACTATCATGAAATTTTAAAATTTGGTTTGTAATTATGGTTATTTTTTGTATTTTTTAATCAAATGTGTACCATATTTCAATTGAGAATTTACCAAATAAAAATGGCTTCTGCTAAGTTACTCCTTCATAGTTTTTTTTAATACTAAAAAGTGGAATTTCCAACCCCTAACTCTGGAGACCATTTTGACTGGTAAAAATTGTATTTATGGCATTATGGCTCAGATACAATATGGTAGAGGAGAAAGTTCTGAAACAAATTATGTCCATTCCAATGTTTTAGAATAGTCCAGTCCAGAGATAATCAATTTAACACTGACGTCTTATAAAATAATTAAAATGTTCTAGCAACCTACCATGAATCACTTGTGTGTGTATTTGATCAGAGATTTGCACACTTTGTCCCTCCATACTTTTTGTCCCGCCTGACACTTTAATATCTTAATAATAGTAAGAAGTAATACAGCGAGTATACAGCAAACCCCTTAAATACACACACAACACTGCTATTCAAAGAACAAATATTTACACAAAATATACCAAAACATATTATCCTCGGAAAAGTTTTGTCTTGACTCTATCACAGTACCCAAAAACTAACCCGACTTCTTAACATCATTACCAAAAACATTTTACTTCTCTACTAACAGACAAAAACCAAGACCTATTTATTTACACAGACGGATCCAAAACAGACCAGGAGTAGGGGCAGCTGCAATTGTTGGCCCAGCTAACTTCAAATAAAGCTGCCAGATGAGACTAGCATATATACAGCTGAGCTTGAAGCCCTCAAACTTGCGATAGACAATATACCTGAAACTACAGACACGGACATAATAATTTGCACTGACTCTCTTAGCTCATTACATTCATTAAAAAAACGTATATAGTTCACTTCCACTCATCTCGTGCATATTACACGAATTCCGGACATTAAACAAAGGAATAACTATGTGCTGGTTACCCGGACATACAAACATTAAACGAAGCACACAAGTAGACCAACTCGCCAAATCAGCTACTCAAAAAAGAACTTACGACAACACATATTGTACACACCAAAATATTCAAGCCCTAGCAAAACATATGATACTCAACTCGTTGCAAAAATCTTGGTTTGCCACAATTGATAACATAATTCTAAAACTGAAACATATAGTTGGTGAATGTCGTTCCACAAAAACGCTAATTAGAAGAGAAGAAGTAGTTTTAACGAGGTGGAGAATTGGCCATTCACGACTGTCTCGCACTTACTTACTGGAGAAGACGAGCCCTACTGCCAACACTGTAACTGTAGACTTACTATAAAACATATACTACCTGACTGCTATCTAAGGACTCACATAGACCTACCATACATTTTGACTGAATTACTACATGACCGTAGCCTGTATATAACCCCCGGAAAAAGACAATGAAAGCCACTGACAACGTTTTAATGGTGCTTCAATAATGCTTTGTGAAGGATAGACAGAAGTGGAGAAGGCTGAAAATGTCAGCTGAGCTAGACAGTACCAGTAAAGTAAACATTATACATCTTAAAATTAAAGCCCGTAACGCAGGGGCTGCGTAAACTAAGCAGATTTCTCATCTGTAGGAATGGCACATTACATACTCCATATATTCTCTATTTAAAGAAAAATTCGGTTAGTAGAAATGAGCGTTCAATAAAATCATAATTGATGACGTCATCACACTAACTATGTGCATATATATATATATATATATATATATATATATATATATTTATATATATATATACTAGCTCAGATACCCGGCTTCGCACGGGAATTCATTTGAGGCTGAATTATGATGGTATTTATTTGGCAAGGCTTTATTTCGCATTATATTTTGAATTTTCCCCGTCCCAGTGTCTAGGGTTAATACCCGTCGTTTCTGTGGATTTGTTAATAATAAAATTAATTTTTGATGTAAGACTTCACAGTCCTCCATATTGCCATATTTCCCGCTTCCTGTGCATTATGCATAGATTTGAATTATTAAGGACTAAATATTAACATACATTTGAATTAATTTTTCCAGGTGAGGTACCTGGTAGTTCATATTGAAAAGAATTCTTCAGCAAATTTCTCTAAATAACAAAATAAACAACTTTTGTTATGTTCATATTTGCCGAAACTACAATAGGAAACGAAATATCACTATTATTAATTTCAGGCCTCCCTTAACCAACCCCCAATCCTGCCTATCCCTAGAAATAGTATGGCTTTTTATAAGGAAGGCGTTAGTGCTAATACACATACTGAGGGTTTTATTTAGTTCGGTTGAGTGTAAGTAACAAAAGTTACTCTAAATAGCAAAATAAACAACTTTTGTTATGTTCATATTTGCCGATAAACCAATAGGAAACGAAATATCCTTTTAACATTTTTAATTTCTGGCTTCCCTTAAAACCCCCACTCCTGCCCGTCCCAAGAAATGTTGGTATGTCTTCTGATAATGAAACCTTTAGTGATAAAACAAATACCGAGTTTTATTTATATAGGTTGGGTCTTTTGTCCCAAATAATATTGATGACTCCCGCTATAGTCATAAGCGTATAACTCATTTAAACCTCGGAATACGTTGAAAGTGTTTATGACAAAAGTTACTCTAAATAACAAAATAAACAACTTTTGTTATGTGCATATTTGCGCAAAAAACAATAGAAAACGAAATATCACGACTTTTAATTTCAGGCCTCCCTTATAACCCCCACTCCTGTTCGTCTCAGAGAAAACTAATATAGCCTATCTCTCAAGGTGGACCAGACTGCTCACGGTGTGCCACTTTAATGTACAATCGGTTAAGTAGTTTAGGAGTCCATCGCGGACAAACATCGTGACAGGAGATTTATATATATTAAGATATATATATATATATATATATATATATATATATATATATATATATATCACATAAAAAAAAAGCTGTTTAAAACAATATTTGGCATTTAAGCTTGCAATAACACGTTTCATGATATATTCTCTTAATTTTAAAGTGGGAGTTTACTGAAGGCTACAAACTAAAAAATTCAAATATCTCAGTTAATAATCAAGATAACGAAAAAAACTTAAGTAAAAACATTTATAGAACATTGAATTTTCGATAATATTGGTTCTATACAATTTTTCGATCCGATGAACAATAACGGAGATATTTCGAATTTTCGAAATCCCCCTCCCACTTGTCCGATTTTAGCCGTCAACAAACTTGATATTCATTTTTACGTAAAACGTTTAAATATCGAGTCTGGTGACGATCAGATAAAAAATACGACAGATAGCGATAACGAACAAATAAATAAAAAAAGTCCGTCACGCAGGGGCTGCGTAAACTAAGCAGATTTCCCATGTGAAGTTTTACAATAGAGAAATCTTCATACTGGTAATACAATACCACCATGATTAAATACAAAAGAAATCTTTCAGTTAATTAAAATAAATTCCCAACTGAAACGGCTTCTGAATTGTAAGAATAATTTATATTTTAATAACTCAAATTTTAGTAGCCCAAGAACTAAAGAAAGGGGAGATGAACAAAGAACGTATTTACATAAATCTCACAAAGTAACGAAGGTAAGGTAAGGCTTCCACCTGAGCCGGGCAGTCACGGAAACGGCCGAACTAATCCGAACATTACCCTACCACCACATGTCGCACAGACTTCATAAAAATACAAATATCTTGGTTAATATTCAAGATAGTGAATAAATGTATATAACAATATTTATAGGAACTTTAATTTGCAATAAGATTGGTTCTATACAATGTTTCGATCCGATGCATAATAACGGAGATATTTTGAATTTTCGAAAATCCCCTTCTAAACCCCCCCCCCTCCCTCTGGTCCGATTTTAGCTATCAACGAACTTGATCTGTCTTTTTACATAAAACGGTTAAATATCGAGTTTCGTAACGATCAAACAAAACTTGCGAGCGCTAGAGTGTTACCAGAAAAATGTTTATATATATATATATATATATATATATATATATATATATATATATATATATATATATATATAATTTTGAACGGACCTCATTTTCGTCATCTGCTGGGTAGAATCGATGTACATTTGAAGAAATTTTTCGAAAATCGCGTCATGAGTTCGACCTCAATAGCAGATTTCCCTTAAGGGAAATCTGCTAATATAGATGATTTAATAATATTCCAAGA
Organism: Riptortus pedestris; assembly: GCA_019009955.1. NCBI lineage: Eukaryota > Metazoa > Arthropoda > Insecta > Hemiptera > Alydidae > Riptortus > Riptortus pedestris. Next base: position 10,023,010 of record CM032232.1, read on the forward strand.
TGATAATGTTCGTCTGATATGGGTTCGAAAGACAGATGAACCGATATGTTTAAAAATAAACCATTGTATTTTGAAAGTCGGATTCCTTTTCTTCAGAATTCTTGATGCCAGAAATTTATTATCGCTTCTATCCATGTAGATCGCCCAATAATTCAGAGGACATTTTATGATCTTGGCACACAAATGGAATTTCTCGCTCATGATACAAATATATGACGTTGTAATTACAAGACTCCAAGATGGAGATCACATTTTTTCAGTATCATATATTTGATCAACTAAAATCATATGGTCGATTTATAATGCGAAATTATTTTTTTCTGTAATCGTTAAATAATGGTAACATTGCTAAACTGAAATGAGTGAAGAAAGTGAAACATTTTACAATAGAGTGAATAAAGTAATCACTTTCTTCACTTGTGAATTGCCTTCTTAATTAGTAATAAGTATAAATTAAAAAATAATTTTGAAGTTGGAAATTAAATGCTTTTAAATGTTTCTTAACATTGTAAGAATTTATTTTAACAAAACAAATTGAAATGTGAATGAATTATTGGTGGAAATAATCAATATATTTCAAAATTTAAATATAATAATAATTACCTTTCTTGTTTATAACTGCAATACTTCACAATCATCACTAGTTGTTTTATAACTATGCTTACAACCTTTCACAACTATGGTTATAACCTACCGACAACATACCATAATCTTCACACCATCCTAATTTTGTTCATATTCTGGTTAGATCTGATCATGTATTACAGGATTACAGAAAAAATTTAATATTACACTTGTGTCGAATGTAGAATTTACAACTCTCGTGAAATTCCCAGACTCGCTTCGCTCTTGTGGGTCAACGTTTCACTCGAGTTGTAAAATGATCTACTTTCGTCACTTGTATAATAAATAACTAATTCAAGATTTGTTTTTTTTAGCAGATTTCCCTTCAGGGAATAGTTCAAAATAGTGTGTGTGTGTGTGTGTGTGTGTGTGTGTGTGTATATATATATATATATATATATATATATATATATATATATATATATATATATATATATATATAGCGGTCGCAATTTTTGTATTATCCTTATCAAACTCGATATATAAACGTTTCTGGCATAACTAAATAATTTCGTTAACTGCTGAAATCGGACAGGGGAAATGGGGTTTAGAGGGGAGAATTTTCAAAATTTTAAATATCCCCGTTATTACGAGTCGTATCGAAAAATTGTATAGAGCCAATCTTGTTAAGAATGAATTACCTATAAATATGGATGTACACAGTAGGGCTGTTTTCCTTTAAAATACGTTTATTTCCTTCCTGATGTTTGACATACACTTCGGATAAAAAAAACAGCCCGTCTCGCAGATGTATTGTGGACTAAGCAGATTTCCCACGTGAAGTTTTACAATAGATAAATCTACATACTGATAACACATAACTCCGTAACGTGAATAAATACAAACGGCAATGAGAAATCTTTCAGTCAATTTACATTTTAATTACCTCCACAACGAAAAGCGTCTGAATCGTAATCAAATAGGTCAGCCAACCTCTCAGAGCTGAATATAAAGATAGAAATATTCTTGACCGGAAAGAAAAAGAATTACTGGAATATATCTGAATAGAACATATTAATTTTATTGAAAACTATTTGCTATATCTAATACGTTAAAGCGTTATCCTTAATATCACATGGTAAACCTAAAGTGGCGAGTTCGGTTCCCGCCTGGGCAATAGGAATTTATTTAGTGACGGAATTCATCAAATAAAACTCCTTAGGTCCACCCTGGCTAGAAAAGGTTGGTAACATATAGACAACCCGTCCCAATTATCCTCAGTTTCAAAAAGTGGACGTTAATAAATAATAGTTGTATATCTAGTACCGTAATTTTTAATGAACAAGAATAATTTTTATCTCAATCACACAAAATTTAGTAATCCAAGAAATAAAGACGGGGAGCGGAGATCAACAAAACTTGTACCAACATGTATCTCGTATAATAAAGGTCTCTTGTAAACAACATTTGGTATTTAAGCTTCGAATAAAGTGGTTTATTATATAATATTGTTTATGTGACATGAGTAGGAATGGGGGTTTGCTAAAGGCTGAAAACTAAAATATGCAAATATCTCGGTTAATATTTATGATAGAGAATAAATGTACAGAACAATATTTTTAGTACATTTAATTTACAATACGATTGCTTTATACAATTTTTCAAACCGACGTATAACACTAGAGATATTTCAAATTTTCGAAATTCCCCTTCTTATTGAGATTGCGCTCATGACGCGGTTTTCGAAAAAGTTCTTCAAATGTCCATCGGTCCTACCTAGTAGATGAAGAGAATGAGGTCCATATGTATATATATATTTGTCTGTTACCGCTCTATAGGTCGCAATTTTTGTTTAATCGTTACGAAACTCGTTTATGTAAAAATAAAGGAGGTTTAGAGGGGAGTGACTTCGAAAATTCTTAATATCTCCGTTATTAGACGTAGGATCGAAACATTTATAGAACCAATCTTATTGAAAATGTAATTTTCTATAAGTGCTGTTCTGTCCATTGTTTCACTATCTTTAATATTAACCGAGATATTTGCATTTTTTAGTTTTCTGCCTTCAGTAAACCCCCACTCCTACTCAGAGCCATATCAGCAATAAACTGTTATATTATGAAGCACTTTATTTGAAGCCTAAATAACAAATATTGTTCTCATTAAACTTTTGTGTCATGAGATAAATGCAAATACGTGATGCAAGTGGGAAATCTGCATAGCTAACGCACCTCCTGCGTGTCGGACTTTTTATCAATAATATTTCAATTTAAGAATTAAAACCATAATTTTTGAACTTTAGTTAATTTTGTTCAAGTTTCCACCCCAATAGAGCTTGTGACTGAAAACTTGGCCTAGTAACTCATTTTTAAATAAAGCATGGTGTTAATTCAAATAGAATATCCGTATTCGAACCGACAACCCCATATATAAATATATAAGTATATATATATTATACCTAAATATTGGAGAACTTTCAGAGATAATATTTAATATATTAATAATAGCAGTTAGTTTGAGTGCATGGAGAGAGTTGCCAACAAAAATTCATTCTATTGTTACATTCATAATAGTATCCGTTACGGGCGGACCAATCTCTTGGCCATAATCCAACTCAAACCCACGTACACAACAGCCATATCATATTAAATCGTATATTTCAAACAAATGGAATCATTTTACTGCCCTATATACGTTTCTCATTGATACCAAATAATATATATATGGGAAAATTTAGCTTTACCTCCATTATTTTCTTAGGCAACTAGGAGAAGTCCGTCACGCAGGGGATTCGTGAATAGTTTTGTGTTTTATTATTATTTAATAACGTTCACTTTTTGCAACTAAGGCTGATTGGGGCGGGTTATGTACAGGTTACCACCATTTCGTAGCCAGGGTGGGACTTAAGATGTTATTTAATGAATTCCGTCACCTAATAATTCCCTTTGCCCAGGCGAGAATCGAACTCGCCATTCTAGGTTTACCTTGTGAGATTAAGGTCAACGCTTTAACTCGCATGGCTAACCTGGGCCCGTTTAGTGTTCTTAGCGGAGTTCCCTTGAGAAAATCAGGTATTGAGTTCGTGGGCATTTGAAGAAATTATTCCCGATTTTTGGAAAATGTCTTCAAATATCCATCGATCCTACGCAGGAGATTACGAAAATGAGGCCCGTTGAAAATTATATATATATTTGTCTGTTAACGCTCTAGCGGTCGCGATTTTTGTTTAATCGTCACCCAACTCGTTATTTAATCGTTTTATATAAAAATAAAGATCAAGTTCGGCAATGGCTTTAAATCAGACCAGTGGGAGGAGGGAATTTTGAAATATTTCGTTATTATACATAAGATCGAAAAAAATGTAAACAGGGTGTCCCAAATTTCCGTGCCACCCCCTTAAAATTGTCAATTATATTATTAAAAGGCTGCGACTTGGTTTGTCTTAATAGTGATCCCTGAAGAATCTTAGGAGCCCTTATTCAACCTCATAACCTTCTCCAGTATTTCTCCAGCCACCATGCCCTTGGAATTTCCAATGGAATGCCCTACATTTTATGACGGTTTCTTGTGGAAAATCAAATTCTAAAACGAGTTTATATCGGTGAATTTTTCAACTTGACGCATCTTTAGCCGTAAAATGTACAAATTTTTATTTCGGGAACGGCAAATTTTATTGAAGAATGAAGAAGCCAGTTTTTTTTTTTTCAATTTTTTTTTTCACTACAATACTCTTAGCTATGCAGTAGCCAAAAATGCGTCATTTCTCACTTCGCCACTTCAAAAGACAGTCTCTGAAATCCCATGTGGCACTGCATATTTCTGCTACTGAAATTAAATTTATCACCAATCTGAATTTATTTTTCATGACTTCAATATTCTATGACCTGTTCTGGTATAGATGTCTTTGACACCCCCCCCCCATAGAAAATAATCTATTCCTGTCACATCGGGTGACCTGGGTGACCACGCAATATGCGCTATCTTTTAAAGTGCCTAAATGAGGAAGGGCGAATTTTTGAACATTTGTAACTACTAGCTGTAAGTATTGCAGTGCAAAGAAAAAAAAACTAGTTTCTTCATTCTTCAACAGAATGTTCCATTTCCGAAATAAATATTTGTACATTTTAAGACTAAAGATACGTCAAATTGAAAAATTTAACGATATAAACTCGTTTTTGAATTGGATTTTCTACAAGAATCTGTCATAAAAGTGTGTGTCGTTCCATTGTAAAGTCTAAAGTTATGTTCGCTGGAGAAGTACTGGAGAAGGTTATGAGGTTGAAATGATTCTTCGGGGGTCACAATTATGACACACCAAGTCCCAGCCTTTTTTAAATATAATTGGCAATTTTAATGGGGTTGGTACTGGAACTCGGGGAGCCCTGTGTACTTTTTTTCGATCCAATGTATAATAACGATATTTCAAAATTCCCCTCTCTAAACCCTCTTCCAGGTCCAATTTCAGCTGTTAACGAATTTGATCTGTAGTTTTACTTAAAACGTTTATATATCGAGTTTGGTAACGATAGGACAAAAAAAATGAGACCGCTAGAACGTTAACTGACAAATATTTGTTTATTTATGGATGCCACATCAAAAGTGATTTGCCCTTTAAGAAGTATAAAAACAAAAGTCCGTCACGCAGGGGCTGCGTAAACTAAGCAGATTTCCCACGTGAAGTTTTTACAATAGGGAAATCTGCCTATTAACAACTGTAGTAGTAAGAAACCTCTAAACCTAAAACATTATTTAGGGCGTAACAACCCAGTAGTTTCTAGCCCCAAAAAACAGTTGACCTAACCTCTAAACCTATTCACGAGGGGCGAAGTTATAGAAACGGCCGCCAGAGCTCTCGCCGGAAAGTTCGAACATAGCCTACTGGCGACCAGTATCTCGCAGAATACAAATGCAAATATCTCGGTTAATATTCAAGATACAGAATAAATGAATAGAACAATATTTATAGTAAATTTAATTTGCAATAAGATTTATTCTATACAATTTTTCGATCCGCCGCATAATAACGGAGATATTTAAAATTTTCAAAAATTCCCCCTCTAAACCCCCCCCTCTCACTGGTCCGATTTTAGCCATTAAAGAACTTGATCTTTCTTTTTACATAAAACGATTAAATTCCGAGTTTTGTAAAGATCAAACAAGAATTGCGACCGCTAGAGCGTTAACAGACAAATATATATATATTATATATATATATATATATATATATATATAGATATAGATATAGATATATAGCTATATATATATATATAATTTTGAACGGACCTCATTTTCGTCATCTCCTGGGTAGGATCGATGGACATTTGAAGAAAGTTTTCGAAACTCGCATCATGAGTACGACCTCAATAGCTGATTTCCCTTAAGGGAAATCTGCTAAAAGTAGAAGAAATGAATTACAATTATTTATTAACGTCCACTTTTTGGCAAATTGGAACGGGTTTTCTACAGGTTACCACCCTTTTCTAGATAGGGTGGGACTAAGGGTTTTATTTAATGAATTCCGTTACTAGATAAATTCCTATTGCTCATGCGGGAAATGAACACGCCACTCTCGGTTTACCATGTGAGATAAATCAAAGTAGTAGAGGATAGTTGGGTTTCGGCTAAAGAAAATCTTCATGTAGAGAATTTTATTAGCCTACAGTTTCGGGCAACCGTTGGTTCCCTTCTTCAGAGCTGAAGGCAGATTCCTTCTTGCTGCTATTCCAAAACATTAAAATTCTAGTAACAATAGTGTTTCAAACTCAGAAATGAGCAAGACCAATTCCAGATATATCAACAAGTACCTGACTGAAGGGGCCAAATTGTAATTTTAAAATGTTCATTTTCTAAGTTCATTTGGCCCCTTCAGTCAGGTACATGTGAGATAAAGGTCAACGCCTTAACTCATTCGGCTAACCTGAGCCCCTAAAAGTGATGAATAAACATATTGTTACATTTTTATTACCAAAAACCAGTAATGAACGTTTTAATAGAGTTCTTTTGGATTGCAAAATTAAATACTCGCAAGTTTCACAGTTTTTATCACTGCAAAATTATTTCACAATGCACAATAAACTTGGTGGTTATTCTTAATTACTACTCACAGTATACACTGATAGCGTTACTGTTCTTCAATGAGTCACAGTCCAATAATTCACTGAAATTCACAGAAAGACGGCACTGCACTGTCCTTTACTTCGCGGCACTCCACTGTCTTCTACTTCGCGGCACTGCACTGTCCTTTACTTCGCGGCACTGCACTGTCTTAAACACGGCACTAAACTGTTACTTACAGTCACGGCACAACACTGTTCTTCTTTTAAAAACACTTTACCGCACTGTACTAAGTCGCACTGTTAGCACTGATGTGAACATCAAGACAGGTGAGAATTAAAAACTGCCTCGCTCCCAGCAGGCCCTCTTTATATATCGTAGCGGCATACATCAAAGGGGAATTGTCTAGTTCATTCGACGTCTGGCTGGAAGGTACTGGATCAGACCTAGAACATTCTTTCGGTCTCTTTGATCTACGTCACACTTTCCAAATACACGACTCTCTCTCTGAAGGATTATTCATCTATTTAGTTTTCGCAACAATATAAATATTTTGTGCATAATATATTGATGGTCTACAATAGTTGTTTTATGCATTATTTCGTAACTCAAGTATTACGCCAGGTAGTCGTACTTGATCGTATTTTCTGCCTTAAGTAACCCCCTTCCCCTCCTACTCATCGGTTATCTCATATACCCGTATAAAAAAGAAATTTGAATGTCCTTTATAGACACGTCAACGGCTGAAAAGAATTTTATGAAACTTGGTATGTATATTACTACATATGTATATTATATACTAAAACAGGTTAGGTTTCTGGCTATATTAATGTTCTCTAAGACGAACAGGAGTGGGGGTTATAAGGGAGACCTGAAATTAAAAATAGTCCCTATTTTCGTCTCCTATTGGTTTTTCGGCAAATATGCACATAACAAAATTTGTATATTTTGCTATTTAGCGTAACGTTTGGGCTAAAGTGTAGTTTAGTCGCCCCCCCCCATTTACGCCATCTTGGTTCGTCACCGTCTAAGGATCCAACAAATTCGATGAGTTAAAAAAAAATTAAGTTAAAATTAAAATCCCCACCCTCGGTTAGAACCACCGATGGCGTATTTTGGAAATTTTTGAATGCGGTCACTGAAGTCTAAAGTGTTAAAAAGATAACGTTAGAAAAACAAAATGGCCGCGGTCGTCATTTTGAAAAGTGCGCCACAAGGGTGGGAGGGGGGACTGAACTACACTTTCACCGAACGTTTGTTATATACACTTTGGTCGTATACCGAAATATAAATGAGTTAACCGCTAAAAACTATACTGGGAGTCAACAATTTTATATGGCACAAAAGACTCAACCGAACTTAATGAAACTCTATATGTGATTTAGTATTAACACCTCCCTGATTATAAGATATATTAAAATTTCGAGGTACGAACAGGAGTGGGGGTTATAAGGGAGGACTGGAATATAAAATCGCGATATTTCGAAGCCTATTCACTTTTCGACAAACGTGCATAAAAAAAAAAAATTGTTTGCTTTGTTATATAAAGTAACTTTTGTTATATGCACTTTTGCTGTATAATGAAAAACTATAGAAGGGGGCAACAATGTTATAGGGCACGAAAGACTAAATCGAAATCAGCCAAACTCCATATTTTTGACCATAAGCTATATTAACATTTTTAGGAACCAACAGGAGTGGGGACTGTTAGAGAGACTTGAAATGAAAAATTTCGTTTCCTATTTTTTTTTTTTTTTTTGAGAACGTGCACGTGACAAAATATGTTTAATTTGATATTTAGAGTAACTTTTATTATATACATCTTTATATTAATTTAGTATTTTAGTTGGTGGCGTTGCAACGCGCGAAGGGTACAGCTAGTTAAGATATAAATATAGAATGTGTGCTCTGATGAGATCACAAGTTTGTTATACCAGTACTCTGGGTAGTCTGCTTAGTTTACGCAACCCCTGCGTGAGAGGTTTATATAAGCCAGGCGCGCCAGGAATCCAGCACAGGTGACTCCATCTGCAGGTGAAGACCTATAATTAAAGGTGTTGACATTTAGTAAATGCATCCTCCCAACAGCAAGTCTACAAGCGCCGGCCAACTTATTTCTATCTCGCATTTCGATATTGTTACTCTGACATTTTAGCAGATTTCCCTTAATGGTCAGATGACTTCATCAATTAATTCTCTATTTCTTGACACGAAAAATCTTCATTTGATCTATGCCTTACTCAATAGCTAAACATTTTTTCAACTCTAATATTCATATTTAACGACTGAAATCACACAATAAATGGGGGAGGGGGAGATACGAAAATTAAACATATCTCTATTATAATAAATCAGATTGAAAAATATTATAGAATCAGTCTTGTAAACTAATGATGCTCTACAATTATTGTTCTATACATTTTTTTTCTTACCTCAGACATTAAGCCAGTTATTGGTACTTTCTTATTTTTAGTCATTAGTAACCCTTCTGCCTCCTGCTCATCGGTTTTAACAGATTGCGGTCGAACTCATGGCGCGATTTTCGAAACTTTTCTTCAAAGTCCATCGATCCTACCCAGGATATGACGAAAAAGAGGTCCATTCAAAATTATATATATATATATATATATATATAGGCATATATATATATATATATATATATATATATATATATATATACCTGTTATAGCTCTAGCGGTTGAAATTTTTGTTTGATAGTTACCAAACCAAGTCGTTAATGGCTAAAATCGGACCAGTGGGAGGGGGGGGGGGTTAGTGGGGAGGATGTTCGAAAATTCGAAATATCTCCGTTACTATACTTCGGATCGAAAAATTATATGGAATCAATCTTATTGCCAAATAAATTTACTATAAATATTGTTATATACATTTATTATCTATCTTGAATACTAACCGAGATATTTGCAATTTTATTAAATTTGGGCGGATAACGGGCAAGAGTGTTTCCCGTGAAACGCTAGTTCGGCCGTTTTCGTAACGCTCTAGTGAAATTTTTCTACTGTAAAACTTCACGTGGGAAATCAGCTTAGTTTACGCAGCCACTGCGTGACGGACTTTTTAGCAGATTTCCCTCAAGGGAGATCAGCTATGAGGTTGTACTCATGACGAATTTTTGAAATTATTCTTCAAATGTCCATCGATCTTACCTTGTAGATGACGAAAATGAGGTCCGTTCAAAACTGTATATATATATATATATATATATATATATATAATATACATATATATATATATATATATATATATATATTTGTCTGTTGCCGCTCTAGCGGTCGCAATTTTGGTTTGATCGTTACCAAACTCGATATTTGGTCGTTTTATGTAAAAAGAAAGATCAAGTTCGTTAAAGGCTGAAATCGGACCAGTGGGGGGGGGGGGGGTTTGAGGGGAGGATTTTCGAAAATATCTCCGTTACCATACGTCGGAACAAAAAATTGTATAGGACCAATCTTATTGCAACTTAAATTTACTATAAATATTGTTATATACATTTATTCCCTATCTTGAATATTAACCGAGATATTTGCATTTGTATTCTACGTGTGGTCGGCTATGTTCGGACTTTCCGCCGAGAGCTCTGGCGGCCGTTTCCATAACTATTCGTCCCTCGTGAATAGGTTTAGGTTACTACAGTTGTTATTAGGCAGATTTCTCTATTGTAAAACTTCACGTGGGAAATCAGCTTAGTTTACGCAGCCCCTGCGTGACTGACTTTTTTTATATAGAAATACGGACAATGTAGTCAGATGAGATCTTACACCTGTTGTTATACCAGCACGTGGGAAAATCTGCTTAGTTTACGCAGCTCCTGCGTTACGGGTTTTTTAATGTACTGCATCATAGGTCCTAAATTATTTCTTCTTTTTTTTTTTTTTTATTCAAAAATTAGGCTAGTAATTTAGTACCCGTTGTTGGGTGCTCCTAAATATAACCTACATTTTAATCTGGTTTCTCTGATATGAATAGACATTAAACAATATTTGATAAAATAATGTTAAGTATTATTTTCTTTATCATTAAACAGTTATTAAGTGCTTAATGTAGGAGAACGTATGTTTTTGTTGTTTTATTTATTTCTATACTAATTGATAAACATTTGTAATTTATTTCCAGGCTACTGCCACTGACAGTGAGCTCAAATGCCAGGGAGATACTTCTCAAGATGTAGCAACCAAAAGTATTTATGGAATAGATCAAAATGATATAATGGGAAGGTGAGATACTTTTATTTTATTATTGTGATAGAGAATCGTTAACTTTTCTAATCGTGAATTCAAGAAACTTTTGATATGAAATGTTTGATTAAATATAGGTAATTTTTAAATGTATGCAAAATAATTTACTTACCTGCAGGCAATTGCTCTGCATATTTCTCTAGCCACAACACAGTCAGTATTAATTAAAAAAACCGTCACGCAGGGCCTGCGTAAACTAAGCAGATTTCCCACGTGAAGTTTTACAATAGAGAAATATGCCTAATAACAGCTGTAGTAGTAAGAAACCTCTAAACCTATTCACGAGGGACGAATAGTTACGAAAACTGCCGCCAGAACTCACGGCGGAAAGTCCGAACATAGCCACTGCTGCCGAGCACATGCAGAATACAAATGCAAATATCTCAATTAATATTCAAGATAGAGAATAAATGTATAACACAATATTTATAGTAAATTTAATTTGCAATAAGATTGATTCTATACAATGTTTCGATCCGACGTATAGTAACGCGGGGGGGGATATTTTCGAAATTTTCGGTAATCCTCCCCTCTAAACCCCCCCCTCCCACAGTCCGATTTCAGCCGTTTAACGAACTTGATCTTTCTTTTTACAAAAAAACGACTAAATATCTAGTTTGGTAACGATTAAACAAAAATTGCGAAACGCTAGAGCGGTAACAGACAAATATATATATATATATATATATATATATATATATATATATATATATATATAGATAGATAAATAGATAGATAGATAGATAGATAGATAGATAGATAGATAGATAGATAGATAGATACAGTTTTGAACGGACCTCATTTTCGTCATCTACTAGGTAGGATCGATGGACATTTGAAGAAAAATTTCGAAAATTCCGTCATGAGTACAACCTCAATAGCTGATTCCCTTAAGAGAAATCTGCTAAAAGTTCAATGCAAACATATCTGGTTTTTAACCTTGAAATGAAGTGGTTCATGGTTATAACAGCTTGTTGTTAAAAAATCTGCTAATGACATGTGGAGGAGTTCACTGAAAGGCCGAAAATTAAAAACGTCCGTCACGCAAGGGCTGCGTAAACTAAACAGATTTCCCGCGTGAAGTTTAACAATAGATAAATCTATATAGTGGTAACAGAACACTACCCTAAATTAATACAAACGATAATAAGAAACCTCCTGACGGAAAGCATCATGTAAACTAACAGTTCTGCCAACTTCTTACCGAAAAGAAAACCAATTACTGTAATATATCTAAGTATAATGTATTAATTTGATTGAAAACTATTTACTAGATAGGGAGTAAATGTATATAACAATATTTATAGTACATTTAATTTGTTATGATTCTATACATTAGTTCGATCCAACGTATAGTAACGGAGATATTTCGAATTTTCAAAATCCCCCGGAACCCCCCCCTCCTCATGGTCCGATTTCAGCCGTTAACGAACTTGATTATTCTTTTTACATAAAATGACTAAATATCGAGCGGAAACAGACAAATATGTATATATATAAAATCGAGTCATGAGTACGACCTCAATAGCTGATTTCCCTTAAGAGAAATCTGTTAAAATCTAAATATCTTGGTTAATATTCACTACACAGAAAAAATAGATATAACTACATTTACAGACCATGGAATTTGCAATGAGATTGGTTCTATACAATTTTTCGATCCGACGCATGAAAACGAAGACACCAAGAATTTTCGAAATCCCCCCTAGCGGTAGATGGATTTACCCATTAACGAACCTTATCTCTAGTTTTAAATAGAACGTTTAAATATCAAGTTCGGCAACGATCTAACAAAAATTGCGACCACTAGAGCGTTAAAAGACTTACACACACAAACAAAAAGCCGAGGAAGAGGAGTACATCATTGATGTACGACTTAGCCATGTTAACTCAGGGGGAGCCAGGTCGACGGAGCAGAAGAGTGGCACTATTGTGGCTAAGGAGGGCAATGGAAGGTCGACCCATCATGAAATATTGGACGGCATTAAAGTGACCAGTAACCGGATGGGTGGCGTGTGTGGTCGAGCAGTGAATACGGAGGAATTTACGGAAGGACAAATGGGTCTACTATTCAACCCACAATGCAAGAGGGGACTATCGCCTAGCCAAGTATGGCAACGGCGATATTGAGCCTATTCGGGACGAAAAGGCTTAAGTGGGCGGCAGTGTTGCGAAAATTGAATACATGAATAAATCCTTCAGAGAGAGAGTCGCGTATTTGGAAAGTGTGACGTAGATCAAAGCAGCCGACAGAAAGTTCTAGTCCCTACCAGTACCTTCCAGCCAGGTGTCGAGGGGTCCAGACAATTCCCCTTTGATGTATGCCGACAACCTATATAAAGAGCGGCCAGCTGCGAGCCAGTCAGTTTTATGCTAAGCGATCTTGATGGTCACATCAGTGCTACAGTGCGACTTAGTGCAGTGCGGTAAAGTGTTTTTACAAGAAGAACAGTGTTGTGCCGTGACTGTATGTAACAGTTTAGTGCCGTGTTTAAGACAGTGCAGTGCCGCGAAGTAAAGAACAGTGCTGTGCCGTCTTGTTCGTGAATTTCATTGACCGTGAGTGAATTATTGGACTGTGTAACCTGAAGAACAGTGACGCTATCAGTGTATACTGTGAGTAGTAATTAAGAATAATTACCAAGTGTATTGTGCATTGTGAAATTTATTGTGCAGTGATAAAATATGTGAAACTTTCTAGTATTTAATTTTTCTATCAAAAACACCTCTTATTAAAAAAGTTTATTACTGGTTTTGTTAATAAAAAAAAGTAAAAATATATATATATATATATATATATATATATATATATATATATATATATATATATATATATATATACGATTTAGAACAGACCTCATTTACATCATCTACTATGCAGGATCGATGGGCATTTGAGAACATTTTCTCGCGTGGTGAATATGACCTCAATAGATTTCCCCTTAGGTAAAGTGATACCACTTAAAAGACAAACCCCCTTTGTAAACTCGAACAAAACATTAAAAGGGTGAACTACCGGTTATCACTGGCCTTCGAATAGTGACTTTAAAAATTGTAAAACGAAACACTGACATATAATTTCATCGGAATTCAGAAATGAACTTTTAAAAATGTTTCTATGTTTCTAGAAATAGAGAAGCGTTTTTAGCCAGATGCAAAAGTGTTAAAATCATGAATACTTTATTCTTGGCAGTTTGTCAGGATTTGATTTTCATTAAAACCAGCTTCAGTAAGTTCTCTGTATCCTATTTTAGCAGATTAGCCTTAAGGGAAATCAGCAATTCAGGTCGTACTCATGACGCGATTTTCGAAAAATATCTTCAAATGCCCATCGATCTGACCTACTAACGACGACGAAAATGAGCTCCGTTCGAAATCTATATATATATAAAATTGTAACCTCTGTCTGTACATTGATTTTTTTTCAAACACGAAATTTCACGATAACTTTTCGTTTCACATGTCATAGACACCATAACTGCATTTTGTTTTCTTTGGTGTCTGTTTGTTTGTTTGTTTGTTTATTTGTTTGTTTGTTTGTTTGTTACCTTTTCACGCATAAACGGCTGAGCCGAATTTTATGAAACTTGGTATGTATTTTACTACTAACCCAACTTAGACTTTAGGCTATATTAATATCCAATGAGACGAACAGGAGTGGGGGTTATAAGGGAAGCCAGAAATTAAAAATAGTGATATTTCGATTCCTATTGGTTTTTCGGCAAATATGCACATAACAAAAGTTGGTGTATTTTTGTTATTTAGAGTAACTTTTGCTATATACACTTTCATCGTATACCGAGTTATAAACGAGATATACGCTAAAACCTATAGAGGAAGTGAACTATTTTATATGCACAAAAGAATCAACCAAACTAAAATAAAACTCGGTATGTGTATTAGCACTAACGCTTTCATTATAACAAGCCATGCCAACATTTCTAGGGACGGGCAGGAGAGGGGGTTAAAAGGGAAGCCAGAAATTAAAAAAAGCGATATTTCGATTCCTATTGGTTTTTTCGGCAAATAATGCACATAAACAAAAGTTGTTTTATTTTTGTTATTTAGAGTAACTTTTGCATTTTATACACTTTCGATCGTATACCGAGTTAATAAACGAGATATACGCTAAAACCTATAGAGGAAGTGAACTATTTTATATGGCACAAAAAGGAATCAACCAAACTAATATAAAACTCGGTATGTGTATTAGCACTAACGCTTATCATTATAACAAGCCATGCCAACATTTCTAGGGACGGGCAGGAGTGGGGGTTATAAAGGGAAGCCAGAAAATTAAAAATAGCGATATTTCGTTTTCTTATTGGTCTTTTTTCGGCATATATGAACATAACAAAAAGTTGTTTATTGTGTAATTTAGAGTAACTTTTGTTATATTCACGCTGTTTTTGCCATATACGGAAGTAATAAATGAGTTATACTCTAAAAACTATAGAAGGGAGTCCAACAATTTTATTTTGGCACAAAAGACTCATAGCCGAACTAAATCCCAAACTCGGTATTTGAATTAGTAACTAACACCCTTCCTTTCCTTAATAATAAGCCATACTAACATTTCTAGGGACGGGCAGGAGTGGGGGGTTATTATGAAGGCCTGGAAATTAAAAATAGTGATATTTCGTTTCCTATATTGCTTTTTCAACAAATATGCACATAACAAAGTTATTTGTTTTGTTATTTAGAGTAACTTTTGTTACATGCACTTTTGCCGTATACGGACGTATAAATGAGTTATACGCTAAAACCTATAGCGGGAGTCCACAATTTTATTTGGCACAGAAGACTCAACCGAACTAAACCAAACTCGGTATTTGAATTAGTACTAACGCCTTCCTTATAATAAGCCATACTATTTCTAGGGACGGGCAGGAGTGGAGTTGTAAGGGAGGCCTGAAATTAAAATAGTGATTTCCTATTGGGGTTTCGGCAAATATGCAAATAACGAAAGTTGTTTAATTTGTTATTTAGAGCAATTTTCTCAACACTTCTTTTCAATATGAACTACCAGGTACCTCAAATGAAAAAAATTATTCAAATGTATGTCAATATTTTCTCATTAATAATTCAAATCTATGCATAATGCACAGGAAATATGACAATATGCAGAACAGTGAATTATTGCATAAAAAAATAATTTTATTATTAACAAATCCACAGCAACGACGGGTGTTACCCTAAACACTGGGACGGGTAAATATCATAATACTGTGCAAAGTAAAGCCTTGCCAAAAATATACCACCAACATTCAGCCCCAAATGAATTCCCGAGCGAAGCCGGGTATCTCAGCTAGTATATATATATATATATATATATATATATATATATATATATATATATATATATATATATATATATAACTAGCTAAGGTACCCGGCGATGCCCGGGAAATCATTGCTGACTGACTAATGATTGTACTTTTATAGCAAAACTTCAATGTGTACAATTGCACTTCCCTCCACGATGCATTGTTTTTTCAAAACAGCCAATCCTAAAGTGTAACTTTCAGGGTAAATAGAATAGAAATTTTAGTTTGAAGAATATATGAAAATGGGTTCCTAATTTATCCCTCACGACTTTTTGACTCACGGTTTTTTAATAATTCAAACCATAATCATGGGTAGCATTTATCACAATTAAATATCATCTATAATGAACATATTTCCTGCCAAAAATCAAACCAAGCAAATATAGTTTTAGCATAGTTTTTATACATAAGATTATATTCGTATTGGTAAGCCCTCAGTGGAATTCACTTCCCGTCGTGGCAGCATTCCACAGGAAATAACTATACTCAATTACCTCCCGTCCATTTCCGCGCTCGCAGGAGCGTTATCATCGTTGTTTTTCTTAGAATATTGATTCAGAATATTATTTTAATAATTTATCTCCCTGATGGAAACTAAATAATAGATCCCTAAACATAATTTCATTTATGTTCAAAAAGCTAGATGAGGGGAAGAGACTAATACTTTAAAACAATCATATCGAGTATTTATTAATTACCAGAAATGCTCTTATAGCTTATTTTTTATTAGAAATATATAACAAAGTTATAGGAAAAATAAATAAATAAAATGAGGAGGCGACGGAGATTTATAAGCTCACTAATCCGAATCATACTTACAACTATCATATAAGACTAAAACATAACATCTTTTGTTATAATATCCATTTATTAAAAACACTTAAATAAGCACTAATAAAATTATAGACTCCCGCTATAGATTTAGTGTATTTGCCGGGTTAACTTCATTTACGGCAAAAGTGAATACAACATAAGTTACTTTAAATAACAAAAGTAAACAACTTTTGCTATGTGCACGTTAGCCGACAAAAAATAGAAAATGAAAATTGCGAATTTTAAACTCAGGCCTGTCTTATAACCCCCACTCTCGGTTGAACCTAAACATTTTAATATAGCTTATAATCATGGAAGAATTAATGCTAATTCGCATACCGAGTTTTATTTAGTTCGGTTGAGTCTTTGTGCCAAATAAAATTGTTGACTCTCGCTATAATTTTTAGCGTATAACGCCTTTATAGTTCGGTATTCGACGATAGTGTATATAACAAAAGTTTCTTCTAAATAACAAAATAAACAACTTTTGTTATGTGCATGTATACCGAAAAAGCAATACGAAACGAAATATCACTATTTTTAATGCCAGGCCTCTCTTATAACCACCACTCCCAGTCGTTTCAGAGAAAATTAATATAGCCTAAAGTCTAAGTTGGGTAAGTAGTAATATACATACCAAGTTTCATAAAATTCGGTTCAGCCGTTTATGCGTGAAAAGGTAACAAACAAACAAACAAACAAACAGACACCAAAGAAACAAAATGCATTTATGGTGTCTATGACATGTGAAACGAAAAGTTATCGTGAAATTTCGCGAAAAAAATCAATGTACAGACAGAGGTTACAATTTTATATATAAATTTATATATATATATATATATATATATTATATATATATATATATATACTAGCTCAGATACCCGGCTTCGCCCGGAATTTATTTGAGGCTGAATGGTTATGGATTTTTTTTTTTTGGCAAAACTTTACTTTGCACAATATTTTGGCATTAACCCGTCCCAGTGTTTAGGGTTAATATCCGTTGTTGGCATTTGTTAATAATAAAATTAATCTATTATGTAAGTCTTGACTGTCCTCCAAATTGTCATATTTCATATTTTGTTATATTGCCATATTTCCCGTCTCCTGTGCATTATGCATAGATTTCAGTTACCAAGGACAGAATATTAACATAGATTTGAATTAATTTTTCCAGGTGAGGTACCTCATAGTTCATATTAGAATGAATTGTTGAGCATATCAATATTTCTACGCAAATTACTTGCTCCACACATTGTTCTTGGAGAAATGTATAAAACAAAAGTTAATCTAAATAACAAAGTAAACAACTTTTGTTATTTACTTGTTTGTCAAAAAACAAATAGGCAATGAAATTTCACGAATTTTTATTTCAGGCCTCCATTATAACCCCCACTCACGCTCTAACCTAAAAATTTTAATATAGCTTATAATCATGGAATAATTAATGCTAATTGACATACCGAGTTTTTAAGTTCGGTTTAATCGTTAGTGCCTAATGAAATAGTAGACTCCCGCTTTAGTTTATAGTGTATATCTCGTTTATAATTCGGTATAAGAAAAAAGTGTATATAACAAAAATTACTCTAAATAACAAAATAAAACAACTTTTGTTATGTTCATATTTGCCGATAAACGAATAGAAAACGAAATACCGCTATTTTTAAATTCAGGCCTCCCTTACAACCCCCACGCCTGCCCGTCCCTAGAAATGTTGGTATGGCTCGTTATAATGAAAGCGTTAGTGACTAATACACATACCGAGTTTTATTTATTTCGGTTGGGTCTTTTATCCCAAATAAAATTGTTCACTTCCGCTATAGGTTTCAGCGTATATCTCGTTTATAATTCGGTATACGAAAAAAGTGTATATAACAAAAGTTACTCTACATAACAAAATAAACAACTTTTGTTATGTTCATATTTGCCGAAAAACCAATAGGAAACGAAATATCGCTATTTTTAACTTCTGGCTTCCCTTATAACCCCCACTCCTGTTCGTCCCAGAGGATATTAATATAGCCTAAAGTCTAAGTTGGGTTAGTAGTAATATACATACCAAGTTTCATAAAATTCGGTTCACTCGTTTATGCTTGAAAAGGTAACAAACAAACAAACAAACAAATAAACAAACAAACAAACAGACACCAAAGAAACAAAATGCAGTTATGGTGTCTATGACATGTGAAACGAAAAGTTATCGTGAAATTTCGCGAAAAAAATCAATGTACAGACAGAGGTTACAATTTTATATATATATAGATATACTAGCTCAGATACCCGGCTTCGCCCGGGAATTCAATTGAGGCTGAATGGTGATGGTTATTTTTTAGCAGGCTTTACATTGCACAATAATTTGACATTTACCCGTCCCAGTGTTTTAGGATTGATACCCATCTTTGTCGTGGGTTTGCTAATAATAGAATTATTTCTTCGATAAGGCTTCACAGTCTTCGATATTTTTATATTTTCCGTCTCTTATACATGTAAATATGGTGAATTTTTATTTCAGGCCTCACTTGTAACCCCCTTCCCGTTCGAACCTAAAAAATTTTAATATAACTTATAATCATGGAAGAATTAATGCTAATTGACTACCGATTTTTGTTAAGTTCGGTTAAGCCGTTAGTGCCCGCTAAAGTTTTAGCGTATAACTCATTTATACTTCAGCATACGACAAAAGTGTATATAACAAAAGCTACTTCAAATAACAAAATTAACAACTTTTGTTATGTACATATTTGCCGAAAAACTAATAGAAAACGAAACATCACTATTTTTAATTTCAGGCTTCCCTTATAACCCCCACTCCTGTTTGTCTCAGAGAATATTAATATAACCTAAAGTCTAAGTTGGGTTAGTAGTAATATACATACCAAATTTCATAAAATTCGGTTTGGCCGTTTATGCGTGAAAATGTAACAAACAAACAAACAAACATACACGAAAGAAACAAAATGCAGATATGGTGTCTATGACATGTTGAAAACGAAAAGTTATCGTGAAATTTCGCGAAAAAAATTAAGGTACAGACAGAGGTTAAAATTTTATATATATAGAGATATATATATATATATATATATATATATATATATCTATATATATATAAAATTGTAACCTCTGTCTGTACATTGATTTTTTTCGCGAAATTTCACGATAACTTTTCGTTTTACATGTCATAGACACCATAACTGCATTTTGTTTCTTTGGTGTCTGTTTGTTTGTTTGTTTGTTTGTTTGTTTATTTGTTTGTTTGTTTGTTTGTTTGTTACCTTTTCACGCATAAACGGCTGAACCGAATTTTATGAAACTTGGTATGTATATTACTACTAGCCAAACTTAGACTTTAGGCTATATTAATATTCTCTGAGACGAACAGGAGTGGGGGTTATAAGGGAGGCCTGAAATTAAAAATACCGATATTTCGTTTCCTGTTGCTTCTTCAGCAAATACGCACATAACAAAAGTTGTTTATTTTGTTATTTAGAGTAACTTTTGTTATAAGCGTTTTTGCCGTATACGGAAGTATAAATGAGTTATACGCTAAAAACTACTGCGGAAGTCAACAATTTTATTTGGCACAAAACACTTAACCGAGCTAAGCCAAACTCGGTATGTGAATCAGTACTAATGTCTTCCTTATAATAAGCCATACTAACATTTCTAGGGACGGGCAGGAGTGGGGGTTATATCGAAGGCCTGAAATTAAAAATAGCGATATTTCGTTTCCTATTCCTTTTTCAGCAAATATGCACATAAAAAAGTTGTTTATTTTGTTATTTAGAGTAACTTTTGTTATATGCACTTTTGCCGTATACGGAAGTATAAATGAGTTATACGCTAAAAACTATTGCGGGAGTCCACAATTTTATTTGGCACAAAAGACTCAACCGAACTAAACCAAACTCGCTATGTGAATTAATACTAACAATTTCCTTATAATAAGCCATACTAATATTTCTAGAGACGGGCAGGAGTGGGGGTTATAAGGGAGGCCTGAAATTAAAAATAGCGATATTTCGTTTCCTATTGCTTTTTCAGCAAATATGCACATAAAAAAAGGTGTTTATTTTGTTATTTAGAGTAACTTTTGTAATATGCACTTTTGCCGTATACGGAAGCATAAATGAGTTATCTGCTATAAACTAAAGCGGGAGTCCACAATTTTATTTGGCACAAAAGACTCAACCGAATTAAACAAAACTTGGCATGTAAATTACTACTAACGCCTTCATTATAATAAGCTATACTAACATTTCTCGGGACGGGCAGGAGTGGGGGTTATAAGGAAGGCCTGAAATTAATAATAGTGATATTTCGTTTCCTATTGCATTTTCGGCAAATATGAACATAACAAAAGTTGTTTATTTTGTTATTTAGAGAAATTTGCTCAACACTTCGTTTCGATATGAACTACCTGGACCTGAAAATATTATGCCAAATGTATGTCAATATTTTCTCCTTAATAATTCAAATCTACGCATAATGCACAGGAGACGGGAAATATGACAATATGCAGGACAGTGAAGTTTTACATAAAAAAATAATTTTATTATTAACAAATGCCAGCAATGAGTATTATCCCTAAACACTGGAACGGGTAAATGTCAAAATATTGTGCAAAGTAAAGCCTTGCCAAAAATATACCATCACCATTCAGCCTCAAATGAATTCCCGAGCGAAGCCGGGTATCTGAGCTAGTATATATATAAAATTGTAACCTCTGTCTGTACATTGATTTTTTTCGCGAAATTTCACGATAACTTTTCGTTTCACATGTCATAGACACCATAACTGCATTTTGTTTCTTTGGTGTCTGTTTGTTTGTTTGTTTGTTTGTTTGTTTGTTTATTTGTTTGTTTGTTTGTTACCTTTTCACGCATAAACGGCTGAACCGAATTTTATGAAACTTGGTATGTATATTACTACTAGCCCAACTTAGACTTTAGGCTATATTAAAATTATCTAAGACATACAGGAGTGGGGGTTATAAGGGAGGCCTGAAATTAAAAATAGCGATATTTCGTTTCCTATTGCTTTTTCAGCAAATATGCCCATAACAAAAGTTGTTTATTTTGTAATTTAGAGTAACTTTTGTCATATGCACTTTTGCCGTATACGGAAGTATAAATGAGTTATACGCTAAAAACTATAGCGGGAGTCAACAATTTATTAGGCACAAAAGACTCAACCGAACTACACCAAACTCGGTATGTGAATTAGTACTAACGCCTTCCTTATAATAAGCCATACTAACATTTCTAGGGACGGGCAGGAGTGGGGGTTATATAGGAGGCCTGAAATTAAAAATAGCGATATTTCGTTTCTTATTGATTTTTCAGCAAATATGCACATAACAAAAGTTGTTTATTATGTATTTTCGAGTAACTTTTGTTATATGCACTTTTGCCGTATACGGAAGTAGAAATGAGTTATACGCGAAAAACTATAGCGGGAGTCCACAATTTTATTTGGCACAAAAGACTCAACCGAACTAAACCAAACTCGCTATGTGAATTAATACTAACGATTTCCTTATAATAAGTCATACTAACATTTCTAGGGACGGGCAGGAGTGGGGGTTATAAGGGAGGCCTGAAATTAAAAATAGCGATATTTCGTTTCTTATTTTCTTTTTCAGCAAATATGCACATAACAAAAGTTGTTTAGTTTGTTATTTAGAGTAACTTTTGTTATATGCACTTTTGCCGTATACGGAAGCATAAATGAGTTATACGCTATAAACTAAAGCGGGAGTCCACAATTTTATTTGGCACTAAAGACTCAACCGAATTAAACCAAACTCGTTATGTTAATTAGTACTACCGCCTTTATTATAATAAGCTATACTAACATTTCTAGGGACGGGCAGGAGGTGGGGTTATAAGGGAGGCCTGAAACTAATAATAATGATTTCCTATTGGGGTTTCGGCAAATATGCACATAACAAAAGTTGTTTATTTTGTTATTTAGAGAAATTTGCTCAACACTTCTTTTCAATATGAACTACCAGGTACCTCACCTGAAAAAATTAATTCAAATGTATGTCAATATTTTCTCCTTAATAATTCAAATCTATGCATAATGCACTGGAGACGGGAAATATGACAATATGCAGGACAGTGAAGTCTTACATAAAAAAATAATTTTTTTATTAACAAACGCCAACAACGGGTATTAACCCTAAACACTGGGACGGGTAAATGTCAAAATATTGTGCAAAGTAAAGCCTTGCCAAAAATATACCATCACCATTCAGCCTCAAATGAATTCCCGAGCGAAGCCGGGTATCTGAGCTAGTACACCATAACTGCATTTTGTTTCTTTAGTGTATGTTTGTTTGTTTGTTACCTTTTCACGCATAAACGGCTGAACCGAATTTTATGAAACTTGGTATGTATATTACTACTAGCCCAACTTAGACTTTAGGCTATATTAATATCCTCTGAGACGAACAGGAGTGGGGGGTTATAAGGGAAAGCCTGGAATTAAAAATAGCGATATTTCGTTTCCCTATTGATTTTTCGGCAAATATGAACATAACAAAAGTTGTTTATTTTCTTATTTAGAGTAACTTTTATTATATACACTTTTTTCGTATACTTGAATAATAAACGAGATATACGCTAAAACCTATAGCGGAAGTGAACAATTTTATTTTGGACAAAAGACCCAACCGAAATAAAATAAAACTCGGTATGTGTATTAGCAGTAACGCTTTCATTATAATAAGCGGTAACCAACATTTCTAGGGACGGGCAGGAGTGGGGGTTGTAAGGGAGGCCTGAATTTAAAATAGCGGTATTTCGTTTTCTATTCGTTTTTCGGCAAATATGAATATAACAAAAAGTTGTTTACTTAGTTATTTTAGAGTAACTTTTGTGATATTCATTTTTGTTTTTTAACAATGTATAAAACGAGATATACACTATAAACTAAAGCGGGAGTCAACTATTTTATTGGGCGCTAACGATTGAACCGAACTTAACAAAACTCGGTATGTCAATTAGCATTAATTCTTCCATGATTATAAGCTATATTAAAATTTTTAGGTTAGAAGGGGAGTGGGGGTTATAAGGGAGGCCTGAAATAAAAATTCCCGATTTTTCATTGTCTATTAGTTTTTCGACAAACATGCACATAACCAAAGTTCTTTACTTTGTTATTTAAATTAACTTTTTTTTTTTATTCATTTCTCCAGGAACAATGCTTGGAGCAAGTAATTTGCGTAGAAATATTGATATGCTCAACAATTCATTCCTATTTGAACTATCAGGTACCTCAGCTGGAAAAATTAATTAAAATCAATGTTAATATTTTGTCCTTAATAGCTGAAATCTATGCATATCGCACAGGAGACGGGAAATATGAAAATTTGGAGGACAGTGAAGTCTTACATAAAAAATTAATTTTATTATTAACAAAAGCCAACAACGGGTAATAACCCTAATCACTGGGACGGGTAAATTTCAAAATATTGTGCAAAGTAAAGCCTTGCCAAAAAAATACCATCACCATTCAGTCTCAAATGAATTCCCGGGCAGAGCCGGGTATCTGAGCTAGTATATATATATATATATATATATATATATATATATATATATATATATATATATATATATATATTAAACGAGATATTTGGATTATAGCAGATTTTTTGTAGTTTCAGGCTTTCAGTAAACCCCCACTCCTGCTCATATATTAATAATAAGCTGTTTTATCATGAACCTTTTCATTCCAAGGTTAAATACCAAATGTGGCTCTCGTTTAGCTCTTACTTTGTGAGATACATGCAAATATGTTGTGGTGAGGTCATCAATTAAGGGTTTTCGTTCTTTACTGGGAAATGGTTATCTTCTGTATACTATACTCGATATTTAACCGTTTCAGTCAGCACTAGAGATCGTCTTTGCTATTGGCTGAAATCGGCTGTGGACTAGTGGGTGTTTAGTTAGGATTGGGGGGGGGTTTGGAAAATCCGCTGATTTGGTCAAGCATTAACAACTCAGGTTATATTTATTTATGAATTCCCTGCATTATCACTGAGTTAGATCTGTCTATCTAGTCTCTCTGCAATTAATATCATTTCGTTAAAAACAACTAAAATAAATATTTTCTTCTTTTTTTCTATAGGTATGTTTCGGCTACAGAAGATTTAGAAGCTGGAGAAATATTGTTAGAAGATGAACCATTAGTTGTTGGGCCTACACAAGGATGTTCACCACTATGCATTGCCTGCTGTTTGCCACTAGACATAGCTACTGCATCACAGTAAGTAAGGAGGGGAAATGTCGGACACGCAGGGGCTGCGTAAACTAAGCAGATTTCCTACGTGAAGTTTTACAATAGATAAATGTACACGCTGATAACACCACAGTCAATATTAAGTGAACAAATACAAATGATAATAAGAAATCTTTCAGTCCACAAAAGAAAGCGTCTGAATTGTAAACAAGCAGATTAGCGACCCTCTCAGCGCATAGATTGGTAGAAATATTCATGACCGGATAGAAAAACAAATACTGAAATATATCTCAATATATTAATTTTATTGACAACTATGCTATATCTGTCACTGTAATTAATAATGAATCAGAATAATTTTTACTTCAATCACTTAAATTTTAGTAATCTAAAAACAAAAAACGGAGAGGGGATCAACTCAACGTTTTTCCATGTATCTCGTATAATAAAGGTCTCAAGGAAAACAATATTTGGTATTTAACCTTAACTTAATGAAGTGATTCATGACATAACAGTTTATTGTTATCATGACATGAGTAGGAGTGAAGGTTTACTGATGACCAAAAACTAAAAAATGAAAATATCTCGGTTAATAATCAAGATAATGAAATAACGTACATAACAACATTTATAGAACATTAAAGCCGGTCCAGACGCTCCGTTTTGTACAACGTTTTGTCTGCGCAGTCTTAAGACGGAATGAAAACGTTGCAATTTGTAGAGCGTCCACACGGCACAGACATATCTGTATATTTTGCTCAGTTTTGTGTGAGATCGTCATGGAGGAGGTACTACTCTGGTCGATTTTCGCGATGTGTCTTGTTAAAAAAAAAAGATTGCAACATCTCAGAAGTACCCGGCGTTCAAAGTGGTCGCGGAAGTGGCTTCTAAAAAGGAAGCACTTTTCCCATATCAAATTATAGCGTGGATTACGTGATGAACCTACTGATTGGAACTACTTCGGAATGGACGTTGACACATATACTTATTTATTGGAATTAGTGACACCGCATATCAACAAAGAAAATACTTGTATGAGAACAGCAATATCAGCACATGAAAGGCTATTATTGCCGTGATGAAGCTATGAAAATGATTGCCGTTGCATCAATTTCTTTAAATTTATTTGCTAAGCTTTCATACGCCTCCCCCTTCTTATCCCTGTCACTGTATTCTTTTGATTTAACACGCCAAATGCACGGGAAACTTTCATACAGAGCAATAAAATCTGTTAAAAACTCCCTAGAACATTGCCGAAGGTCAGCCATTGTCGCCTGACGAATTGAAACTGAGTATCAAAATGAATCGGAAAACGGTGCTACCGTCCACACACGCCGACTTGTCTGCGCAGTTCAAGGAAATCTATGCTCTCTGGCTCAGTTTTACTAAAACTGTACCGTCTTCGAAATGGGTTCAAAACTGCACAGTTTTCCAGTCCACACGCAACGTTTTATCTGCAACGTTTTGAACTGCGCAGGCAAAACGTTGTGCAAAACGGAGCGTCTGGACCGGCCTTTAAATTTGCACTAATATTGGTTCTATACACTTTTTCAATACGACATAATAATGGAGATATTTTTAATTTTCAAAATTCTCCCCCTCTAACCCCCCCCCCTCCCACTTCCCACTGATCCGAATTCAGTTATTAACGAACTTGATCTTCTTTTTTTTACACAAAAGGATTGTATAACGATTTTGGTACCGATTGGAATAATATGTCGACCGCTAGAGCGGCAAAAGACAAAAATCACCACAACATATTTGCATGTGTCTCACAAAGTAAAAAAAAGTCCGTCACGCAGATGCTGCGTAAACTAAGCAGATTTCCCACGTGAAGTTTAGTAATAGATAAATATACATACTGCTAGCACAACACCACCATGAATAAATACAAACGGAAATAAGAAATGTTTCATCCAATTTCAATAAACTGCCGACAGGGAGCGTTTAGGTTAAACAAACGGTTCTGCCCGCCTCACACCGGAAAGAAAAACAATTACTGAAATATATTAGAATATAACATATTAATTTTATTGAGAACTATTTACTATATCTAGTACTCTACTGGAGACCTTAATAATGAGTCAGAATAATTGTTGTCTCAATCAATCAAATTTTAGTAGTCCAAACCCTTAAGACGGGGGGGGGGGGGGGATCACCAGCCAAATATTTGCATGTATCTCGTATAAAAAAGGTCTCTTCAATACAATTTTTGGTATTCAAACTTCGAATAATGTCATTTATTATGTATCAAAGTATTGTTTATGTTACATGAGTAGAAGTGGCGGTTTGCTGGTGGCTGAAAACTAAAAAATGCCAATATCTCGGTTAATATTCAAGATATTGAATAAACGTATATAACAATATTTATAGTAAATTTTATTTGCATACGATTGATTCTATAATATTTTTTGATCCGACGTATAGTAACGGAGATATTTCAAATTTTCGAAAATCCTCCCCTCTAAACCCCCCCACCCCCTGGCCCGATTTCAGCCTTCTAAGGGGAAATCTGCTAAAATTAAATGAAAACCATATTTACTATTTAATCTTGGAATGAAGTAGTTCATGATAAAACAGATTATTATTAATATGACATGAGTATGAGTAAGCCGGAAACTATAAAATTAAAATATCTCAGTTATATTTGTAGAACAATATATATATATACTTATATATAAATATATATATATATATATATATATATATATATATTATATATATGTATATATATATATATATATATATATATATATATATATATAATTTTGATTGGACCACATTTGCGTCATCTACTAGATAGGATCGGTGAAGATTTGAGGAAATTTTTCAAAATTCGCGTTATGAGAACCTCTATACCTGATTTCCCAAAAGGAAAATCAGCAACAGTTACAAAACATGAAGATAACATTTATAAGGATAATACATCTAAAACTTGAAAATATAATGTTGAGTTTATGTAGCCAGTATATAATGTCTTTATTTATTTTCAGATGCCAGCTCTGCAAATGGCCTCTGTGCAAACCGAACTGTGAAAATCTCTATAAAAGTAAAGGACACTCATCGAACGAATGTGAAGTTCTGAAGAGATCAAAGGACGTGCCGACAGCCGACAATTACTTTTTATTCAATGTACTATTACCATTAAGAATTCTTCTTTTAAAGTAATTTAGATGTAGGTTAGAAGAAATATTTCCCAATGAAACAGACCTTTTCGTTAAGAGCCATTATATTTTTTTTTTTCAGGCTGAAAAATGATAAAGGATGGGAGATAATTACATCAATGGAATCGCATAATAAATTTCGTGAAAAGTCAGAGCAGTGGATATTGGAGAAAAAAATAATGCAGTTCATGAGAAACGGTCTATCTCTTGACGTTTCAGAAGAAGAAATTCACTCCATATTTGGTTATATACAGGTAAACATAATTTTATAAGGATGAGGGCATAAATTATAGTAATAAAAATGAGATATGAATTGGGGTTTAAAATAAATTAGTAGCGTTTTTATTGGTGATAAAACCTCAGATTCTTGTAAATATTTTTAGCAGATTTCCCTTAAGGGAAATCAGCTATTGAGGTCGTACTCATGATGCGAGTTTCGAAAAATTTCTTCAAATGTCCATCGATCCTACCCAGGAGATGACGAAAATGAGGTCCGTTCAAAATTATATATATATATATATATATATATATATATATATATATATATATATATATATATATGTCTGTTAACGCTCTAGCGATCTCAATTTTTGTTTGATCTTTACCAAACTCGGAATTTAATCGTTTTATGTAAAAAGGAAGATCAAGTTCGTTAATGGCTGAAATCGGACCAGTGGGAGGGGGGGATTTTTGAAAATTCAAAATATCTCCGTTATTATGCGTCGGATCGAAAAATTGTATAGAATAAATCTTATTGCAAATTAAATTTACTATAAATATTGTTCTATACATTTATTCTGTATCTTGAATATTAACCGAGATATTTGCATTTGTATTCTGCGTGTGGTCACCAGTAGGCTACGTTCGGACTTTCCGCCGAGAGCTCTGGCGGCCGTTTCCATAACTATTCGTCCCTCGTGAATAGGTTTAGAGGTTAGGTTAACTGTTTTTTGGGACTAGAAACTACTGGATTATTACGCCCTAAATAATGTTTTAGGTTTAGAGGTTTCTTACTACTACAGTTGTTATTAGGCAGATTTCTCTATTGTAAAACTTCCCGAGGGAAATCTGCTTAGTTTACGCAGCCCCTGCGTGACGGACTTTTAATTAATAATATGTGACCCATTTTGATCTATTGCCATCTATCAGGTATTTTTTTAATGCCGTCCTCCCACAATTTCTCAGATTTTTGTCTGTCCAGCTGATTTTCCTTTTCGGAAATAAAAAAAAAAAATCATTAAATGACGAAAATTATTTTTTTTCTCTTCCATTTTGAGCAAGCATACCACATAAAGCTAAGGAAACTTAGTTGAAACTGATGCATAAAACCACCTTAGCTAATCCTTTTTTAGAATATTTAAACATTTTCACCAAGTAAACATGATTTTTAGCAGATTTCCCTTAAGGGAAATCAGCTATTGAGGTTGTACTCATGACGGAATTTTCGAAATTTTTCTTCAAATGTCCTTCGATCCTAAATAGTAGATGACGAAAATGAGGTCCGTTCAAAAATGTATATATATATATATATATATATAGATCTATCTATATATTTGTCTGTTACCGCTCTAGCGGTCGTAATTTTTGTTTGATCGTTATCAAACTCGATATTTAGTCGTTTTATGTAAAAAGAAAGATCAAGTTCGTTAACGGCTGAAATCGGTCCAGGGGGAGGGGGGGTTTAGAGGGGAAGATTTTCGAAAATTCGAAATATCTCCGTTACTATAAGTCGGATTGAAAACTTGTATAGAACAAATCTTATTGTAAATTAAATTTACTATAAATATTGTTATATACATTTATTCACTATCTTGAATATTAACCGAGATATTGGCATTTTTCAGCTTTCAGCCACTACCAAACAGCCACTTCTACTCGTTACATAAACAATACTCTGCTACATAATAAATCACATCATTCGAAGTTTAAATACCAAAAATTGTATTCAAGAGACCTTTATTATACGAGATACATGCATATGTCCTGGTGACCCTCCCCCCGTCTTAAGGTTTTCGTCTACAAAAATTTGATTGATAGGGGTTACAATTATTCTGACTCATTATTAATTAAATTACTCGATATAGTAAATAGTTCTCAATAAAATTAATATGTTATATTCTGATACATTTCAGTAATAGTTTTTCTTTCCGGTGTGAAGGGGGCAGACCCATTTGTTTACATTTCTAACCTAACGCTTCCTGTCGGCAGGTTATTGAAATTGGATGGACCATTTCTTATTTCTGTTTGTATTCATTCAAGGTGGTGTTGTGTTACCAGTATGAAGATTTATCTATTACTAAACTTCACGAGGGAAATCTGCTTAGTTTACGCAGCTCCTGCGTGACGGACTTTTATTAACACAGAGATTAAATAAATATTGATAAATGCTACGAACTTATTTTACAACCTATTACTTGTAGCAGATTTCCCTGAAGGGAAATTAGCTATTGCGGTCGTACTCATGACTAGATTTTCGAAATTTTTCTTCAAATGTCCATCGATCCTATCCAGGAGATGATGAAAATGAGGTCCGTTCAAAACTGTATATATATTTGTCTGTTACCGCTCTAGCGGTCGCAATTTTTGTCTTATCGTTACCAAACTTGATATATAGTCGTTTTATACAAAAAGAAAGATCAAGTTCGTTAACGGCTAAAATCGGACCAGGGGGAGTGGGGGGTTTTAGAGGGGGAGAATTTCGAAAATTCTTAATATCTCCGTTATTATGCGTCGGATCGAAAAATTGTATAAAGCAATCTTATTGCAAGTGTAATGTTCTATAAATATTGGTATCTACATTTTTGCACTATCTTGATTATTTACTGAGATATTTGGCTTTTTTAGTTTTCGGTCTTCAGTAAACCCCCACTTCTACTCATCTCATATTAACAATATTCTATTATGTTATGAAGCACTTTATTTGAAACTTAAATACCAAGTATGTTCCTCATTGAACTTTTAAGTTTTGAGATAAATGCAAATACGTGGTGCACGCAGGAAATCTGCTTAGTTAATAACGCAGCCCCTGCCTGACGGACTTTTCTATTTCGTATTCAGTGAGGCAATTGTTCGTAATGCTTGTACTAAACACGTTTCTCTAACTGGCTTCAACCACCAAAACACGGACTCTACCTATACACACTGACGGGGTCATATAAAAGTCCGGACGCTCAGGGGTTGCGTTAACTAAGCAGATTTCCACGTGTATACGTATTTGCATTTATTCCAAAATGTATAAGTTCAATGAGAACAATATTTGGTATCAATCTTCGAATAAAGTGCTGGGTCTTTTTTACTTAACACATGCCAGTGATTTAACTCATTATTATATCAATAACAGTGAAGATTTTTTGTTAACAATTGTTTATTTAAATATAACCAAGGTTTCTAGTAAACATGAATATAACCATAAATGAAATTAATAACATTTTTCATTGTGGAGGCCAATAGTTTCTCATTGATTCCAATATACATTCAAAAATGTCCCTATTTTCATATCTTCTCCTATATATAAATTCACAAAGATATGAATCAAACAAAGTTCTTCTAGTTCCACATTCGTTTTTGTTTCTTCTTTTTATACTAGCCCATAGCGACTCAATTCTTTGAGTGTGTGCACCTGTTTTTGGGTCAACAAAATTTTCACTATGATTGACAGTAAAATGTTTGTATCTTTTAATCTTCATATAATGTCCTTTTTTACACTTTCTCTTTCTGTGAAGTACTCCATACTTCTGTAAATATTGAAAAGCTTTTTCTTCGGAATAGATCAACTTATTAAGTTTTAAAAGATTCATAATAAAAAATAAACACTCCCTAAACTTTTAACCTGAAAATAAATGATCACATGGTAGTAGGCGTATCTAATATCAAATGATATGTTATCGTGATCACCTTTTACTTAGAAAATTAACTGGCATGTATTAAGTAAAAAAGACCCAAAGTGCTTCATAATGTAACAGCTTATTGTTAAAATGACATGAGTAGGAGTGGAGTGGTTAGGGGTTTACTCCTTACATTTATGAAATTTTGAACGGACCTCATTTTTGTCATCTACTGGGTAGGATCGATGGACATTTGAAGACAAATTTCGAAAATTCCGTCATGAGTACAACCTCAATAGCTGATTTCCTCTAAGTGAAATTTCCTAAAATGTACTGGTGCAGCGCCTATTGTAGGAGATGATGCATATGAAACAAGCCTGCCTAAAAATAGGAGTATATTACACCGCTGAATTGCAAGCCATACTCTTGGGACTGTCACACTCACAGACTACAACACATGACTCTGATTCATTAAGTTGTTTAATTTCCTTCAAAAATATTTACAACACTCATCCCTTAGTTATTCAGATTCTAGAATTAATTTCAAAACTAAAGACAAATATGACAATGATGTGAGTTCCAGGACATGAAAACATTTGAAGTACAAACGACGTGGACAAACTCGCCAAACGTGCAACCCAGAGTCAATCTTTTGACTTCAACTTATTGACCCTACCAGACTTACTTTTACAAATACTACAGACAACATTAAATGAATGGAAAAAAAATCATCACCGAGAAATAAAGCCTTGTATAAGGGAGTGGCCATCCAGCAGACGTGACAATAGACAAGACGAAGTTGTACTAACGAGACTTAGGATAGGACACTCACATTTAACCCACTCATAGCTGATGACGAGAACAGGAAGACCTATCTACAGAACATGCCATTAACCATTAAACACATACTGACTAACTGCAGGAACATTGAATACTTTGGTACATTGAGACTCTTTGGTGCAGATTAGCTATGTAAGTGAGTTAAAGCATTGTCCTTAATTTCACACCTTAAAGCTGGAAAGGGGAGTTCGATTCCCGCCTGGGCAATAGGAATTTATTTAGTGATGGACACATTAAATAAAATCCTTTGTCCCACCCTGGCTAGAAAAGGGTGGCAATCTGTAGATAACCCGTCCCAATTAGCAATAGTAACAAAAAGGGGACGTTTATAAATAATAATACTTTGAGACTCCACACAACATGTACGAACTTCTTACAGACAGCTGCCCACATATCGACAATATACAAAATCACTTTAAAAAATTGAATTTTTTTTTACCAATTTTAACTTCTATCATTTTTGATTTTGGCACACAACTAGTGAGAAATTTAATATAATTTTGAACAATTTTAAATAATCTGAATGTATAACATAATTTTGTTTTTATTAAAACCACTTTAAATGGTTGTCTTTATTACTAGTCTAATGTTTATTTGTAGTCTTTATCATTTGTATTTAATGTTTATTTATTGTGCTTAATATTCTATTTGTTGTGCTTAATTTTCTATTTGTTGTTTCAGTTTTTCTTCTATTTTTCTATAATTTTGTTTTTATTTTACATTGTTAAACTTTGAGCCAAATTACCTGCATGTGGGTGCTCATGTATAAATAATTTAAAAACTCTTGTAGGTGAATTCATTTGGAGTGGAAGGAAAAGCTGCAAGTGTATTGTACCCTACGGCTTACTTGTTATCTCATGACTGCATTCCAAATACCACTCACATTATTGATAAAGAATATCGACTGACATTGAGGTGTACAGTACCTGTGAAGAAAGGAGAACTCTTAACACTTTCATACTGTAATACATTACAGGTACGATATAATAAATAATTATTAAGATATTAATTAAATTGTTTTGTTTCAAACAACTTCATGCCTCACTTACAAGTAGTCTGTTTTAGCAGATTTCTCATAATGAAAATCAGCTATTGAGGTCGTACTCATGACGCGATTTTCAAAAAACTTCTTCAAATGTACATCGATCCTACCCTAGAGATGATGAAAATGAGGTCCGTTCAAAATGATATATATATTTGTCTCTTGACGCTCTAGCTGTTGCAATTTTTGTTTTATCGTTGCCAAAGTTGATATTTAATCCTTTTATGTAATGACAGAAATTGGACCAGTGGGAGGAAGGGAGTTTCTAGGAGTAATTTTGAAAATTCGAAATATATCCGTTACTGTACTTCGAATAGAAAAATTGTTTAGAACCAATCTTATTGCAAATTTAAAGTTCTATAAATG